>JARHVA010000556.1:172500-200000 GCA_037957365.1 Torreya grandis
GGGTTAATCTATGTATAGGTGGTATCAATTAACACTCTTATCACTAAAGTGACATTTTATATGACTACATTTACCCTCACCCCTTATTCTATAAATGTAATAAAGTGAAATTACTAGGATAAAGGAAAATAAACAGACATATACTTACCTAAGATTTGAAGCCTATGAATTTGGGTTTGAGTGTGTGAAGCATACTCCATTGAATGTCATATAAATGAAACATGAATAGATCAATATTTAATTAATATCTATCAAAATCAAAAGACAAATTGAGTAAAGAGATAGGAGAGAGAAAATAAATGAATACACCTTAGTGGGTATGTGAACCAATACATAAACCTGGTGATATTCTATGTGTGTATGTAGATAATGATCAAATCAGTGAGTAACTTAGATTTATCTAATGGTTTCCTCATTCCCCATGTGTGGGTGGATAAATAACACAATCTTATTTTGACTCCATCCTTTCCCACCCCTACTTGATGGATTGTACACTATGAATAACTTATATTATGCTAATGGCTTGTTTAACCCTCCTTGGTAAGTGGATTAAGAACTCAAGTAGACTATGACTCCATCATTACCTACCCATGTGTAATATATGAATATGAAAATAAAAATGTGTGATGTAACTAAAACTATATAATATGGATCTAGGCCACACATAAACTTTGAAATGTAAAATAGCTCTAGGCCACTCAAGAATGTAAGACAACTCTAGGACACTCAAGAATGCCAACCATTACAAATGGAGTAAGGCATCAAATCTAGATTGTGATGGTGTGAATGGTGTTTGGATTAATAACATAGAGAATTAAATGAATTTTTTCATTCCATGTAATCAATTTAAGCAAAATTTATCATATGGAAATAATGTGTCATTCACATGCCCCCAAATCTAATATCTATGCATATGGATTCTATATTGTGTTATGTCCTAACATATCCCCATTTAATTTTTTTTAGATGGGGACCCATTTTATCAAATTTATTTCCTTATTTTAGGATTTTTGAGGTAACCTAAACTTTTTTCTTGAAAATCAAACTAACATAACGACACTTCTATTATTACAAACCAAAGTTATTCTCAAGTTAGTCTCTAGTTACATCTCCAACCTTTGGTTTATTTCATTCATGTTTGTCTAAGTATTTTTAGATTATAATGATTCATGAATTTTTATTGTTTAATCTAGATGCAAGATGGGTATTTTCTCTTTTAGACTAATTGACATACATGTTTTTCAAGGTTTTGTTGCTTGGTGTTTTATCTTATGTAGATGGTTCTTTACTTAGAATTCTTTCTAATTTTTTCTTAAACCATTAATGAGTCACCAAAGCTTTCCATGTGGGATTCACTCACTCTCTAAAATCCCTCGAGGCAAGCAAAATATTGTTTATAATTCAATTTCTTAATAAAAATTATGATGATATGAATCATGATCCCTCTCACCTAGTGACTAATTGATTAAATTTTAGCATACAAAAGTATCAAGGCCAGTAAAGCAATGATAGCCATTCATTTTCCATGATCCTACTTAATTAATGAATAAAATATTGAATTTAATCATATTAAATTCCTAGGTCAAGTAGAGTAGTGTCATCCCTCCATGTGTCATGATCTCCTGAGTCCAAGCAATAAAGAAACTAGTCAACAAAGAACAAGTTCAAGTAATACCAATATGATGTTATTCAAAAAATAAAAATGTCACCAAGTGTAAAATATAAGTGATGAATTACTTAGATAAAAAATAAGGGAATCCTCATGGTACCAAGGACCTTAAAAGGTGATGAGACTTCACCAAGAAAAATTAAAATACAAAAGTAGAAGAAAAAAATAAAGATAAGGCCATTGGTGCCAGTAATCCACATGAATTGGCTTATTGAGTGGATTCAATTAAATAGAGGTGGAGAATATAAAATAAATATATGTGATCAATGAAATTAATTATAGATAAATTATCATTTAATGAACAATTGTTAGTGTGAATTTGATCTCTTTTGTGACCAATAAATTCCATAGTTTCATAGAACTAGATCTCTTAAGTGCGAAACAATGGGTTTTGGTTCAAAAATTATGCCACCCCAATATTCATATTCCATTGTAATACTTGATAAGTATATAGACACAATATTTGAAGTTTCCTTCAACTAAAAATTTAAACATTGCTCCACTATATGGGAGGAAGTCAAAGCAGCAAAACCTCATAGCCCTATAGATAAACTCTTGAATTTTACACAAAGATATAGAGAGGACTTGGTGATAATAAAATTAGTAGGCCTACATAATTCTATGATAAAACTTGAGTTAATGCCCTACATTAACCTATTATTTTATTTATTTTCAAATTCTTTAATTTCTATCAATATCTTAAATTTATGTTAATATATCACCCTGACAACATATATTAGTAGGCCTACCTTTGAAAAATACTATAGGATTCCCCCTCATAGATGGCCTATAATAAATCCTTGGTTAGTTCATTTATGTATTTGAATAATGCAAATATCAAGTCATGGGAATGTGCTAGTGACCCTAGAACCTTCATAATTAGGGGCCTTATTTTTGTTATTCCCATTACCATCTTCAGACCTAGAATCTAAATTTGTATGGCTTTGCTAAGCTAAATTTATGGTTTACCAAGTATAATCTAAATTAATGAGGTTTGGATTCCCATTTTGGACACCATCCTCACTTATAATAATGTCATAACTATTGGTGAGATCCTTATTACCAATTTGATCATCCAAGTCCTTAATTCAACAAATTGACTAGATGGTAACTTCTATATGATGTCATATCTAATAGCCATCATAACAAGGAATATTCACTCAATTCAATGTTCTTCATATAGATAAATTCAAGAAAAATATGACTATATTGATTGAGACCTTCTATCTAATGACATACCAAGACATTTATGAAAATAATATGCCCATATTATCTAATAAAATCTAAAGAATAATTAAAAGGATTGGAAACTATTGGCTCTATATAAAACATACAGTCATCAAAATAGAGATAACTAGATCTCCTCCTATGTATCTATCTTGGTTGGTCCCAGACAAGGTGGCACAATAGGAAATTATAACCTAGTTAATTAATTATGTGGATATTAGACTAAGAAGTTATAAATAAGTAATTATACACCCAATTCCCATTAGAATTGGTAGGATATAATACACTAGGTGGAAACATTTCCATCTAGTGTAAAAATTATAACCCACGATGATTTCAAGTGGGCACCTTACATTCAATGGGATCCAAGGCAAAGGGTCAAGAAGCACTTTAACATATTTAGGGGAAAGGTGAATATTTATTATGGCCATATATCATATCCATTTTATGAAGTATTCATTAATGTTAATTAATATTTATCCATTTGTAAGTGGGTAAATATGTCTATAGTGGTCCCTAGGCACATGTAAGATCATATAGAAACCATCGAGAAAGAGGCTAGGAAAATTAATCAAAGCATTGGGTTTCAATACCTCTTCAAGGAACCTTCCCATAGGTTCAAACCCAAGGATAAAATCAAAAAAATCCATTGGTACAAGAACCTATGGGAAGTGGATAAGAAGTCATCCAAGGACATCCCCAACATCCCATCCTAGTGGTCACAATTATAGAAACCACCCTATTATCCATGATTCCTCAGTCGATAGGCACTAATTAGGATCTCACATTTATAATTCAATCCATATGATTTTTCTCTATGTTTCCCTTTCCTTCACCAATAAAAAATAAATAGGTGAGTCTCCCATCTTTCCTCTCACCTATTTATAGATTAGCTCTAGTCATAACCCCAGTCCAAACCATTGCATCATCACCTCCATCAACATATATTTCCCCTAAATAGGCATTCACTTCCTTAGGTTCACCCCCAAATTTCACTACTATCATCACCTCATCACCACCTATATGCCCGTCAAATTCACTATTGTTATTTCAACCCTTCCACCATTAATTTATATTCCTACCATATACCCCTTATATATAAGAGGAAGCAAGGAGCTCCTTTTGTTTATCCTTAGAGCACCATGAAATTGATACCTCATAGGAAAGCTTAGAGGGGGGATTGGATAAAAGATAAGGTTATAGAGTGTTAGAACCTATAGAAATAATAGATAATGAAAAGGAGTGGTTTATAGAGAATGAATGGGAGGATAAAATAGAGACATACTTATTTGAAACCATAAGATAGACCACATAAACTAACCTTGATGATTAATGGTTATTATATGAGGATCAATCAAGTGACACTAAAATCCTAAAAACTAGTCTAATCTCAGTTAAAGTACTTCAAGACCCAGACAAAGATAAAGGATATGAATTAGAGTCTAAGCCCCTAGATTTTATGCATGGGTAATCTATGAACTTATCTTTAGACTTGGTACCTCCCATCATAATAAATACACCTAAAAATGGTTCCCTTGGTTATTAATTCTTTATTGGTAGGTACATAATCTCCTCAGTCTTTACCTATTATTGCAAATACCATTCTAGTTAGTGCACCTGCTACAATGCTTATTCTATAAGACATAGTCCTAACACTGGTAATCTAGGATGTGGTTCCCCCTATCCAACATTTAAAATTTTATTTTGGTATTAATTACATGATGGTGATGGATTATTTAGATATTTTTCTTAGAGTCCTTCCAACCTATTCATTCTTTGCTTCCTCAAGCTCTTAGTCCTCTAGACTCAATAAATAAGTGTGCTTCAAATATTTGGTCTCCACCACCATTTTGGCTTCCTCATTTACTCCCTAAAAACCATCCACTCAATTTCACATACCAATTGATCATGAATTCAAAATGTAAGTTGTAACCATTACAACACAAAAGGAGGTGGAAAAAATAAAGTTAGTAATTGACACAATTACCTCAAAGAAGGTCACTAGTTGGAGAAATGTTATTCCCCCTTTCCCTTAGCTAACAACCTCTTATACTAATATTATACTCCCTATAGGTTAATCTCCAAATACCACTCCTATATATCAATATAAAACTTCACAATAACTAGCTACCATGAGCATCCCTAAATGGATCTAGAAAATGTAGTAGGAGAAGGCAGGTAAGACATGTTTATTATTAAACAACAAATAGTTAAGTTTTAATTTGATAGAAAAATAAAGACTATGAGGAAGGTTAAAATGAAAATTATAATGGATGAAGGATATAAGGTAGAATTAGAGTATAGATAATATGTATTCTCTTTGATAAAGAGAATAAAATTACTTCCTTTAGAAACTGTCAATTACATAGAATACCCTATATCTTTGTAGAATCTATGGGGGCCATGATAAAAGAAATGTTTAGAGGCTTTGATCAAGTCATGTAGGAATTGAAAGGAATAAATCCCATATAAACTCTAATGGACATCATGGATAACATTCAAACAGAAGCTCAGAAGCTATATCACATTGTCTAGTTAATAAGAAGTGCAAATAAGGAGTCACAACCCAAGTGGGGAGATGTATTGACCCTTGTTGATAAGAAGAAGATAATGGAGGCCATACTCCATTTCTTAATCCAATCATCCTATAATAAATCCTATGACTATATAAACCTAATAAATTCTCCATATGTATCATGTTCCTTGATCTACATAGCTTATAGGAGAGATAGCTTGATTAGATGGCATCAAGATATAGGAAATTTAGTTCAACTCACTAGATAAAAGGATTATACCATTATAATTTTGGGGGAAATGAGAATAAATGGTGTTATTAACCCCAAAAATGAATTGGTCCTTAGGTTCATATTTGAAGATCCCCTTTGGACACTAGTAGATTGTTTTAAAGTAGATGTCGAGGGAACAATATATAAGACCTAGGAGGACTTATTAAATTTGATAAATTTTACTATAAGGCAGTTTTGTAACATAGAGAATATTTATGTGGATATTTAGGTTGCATCAAAGGTGAATACATATTTAATGGATATAATCCCCTAGCTATTCAAAAGGGATATATTAGACTTAAAAGTAATTGAAATGGAATTTTAGGTGAGACACACCTTCTATTTTCAAATTTGGGTGAGAAAACAAGAATCTTTGGCTACCCTACCTTTACTGACTATTTGAGTTACAACTACTTCTCAAATTCTTAGGCTAACCACAACTATAAATAAAGTTTAAAATGTAACTATTTTCACTTGTATTTCACCCTTTAAGGATATGCCTCAGCTCTCCTCATCCAAGTGGCACAATTGAAACACCTCTAGGCTTGTGGGTAGCTTATTAATGAGGTGAATCTCTAAATAGGGCTAGCTCCCTTGATGTACCACTTTAGATCACAACTACACCTAAACTTTTGGGGGGAAAGAGAGAGAAAAATAAAATCAAACTATCCTAAAGGAGGTGATACACCAAATTTACTGATGACTACCAACTAACTTAATGTTACACATGAAACTAAGAGATTAACCAAACATACACTTCTCCAATCTACATCTTCTCACATCAATATTACATTATGAGGTTATAGATGAATGTTTAGGTTAGGAAGAGTAGACATGAGGAATTCAATGGAACTATTGAATATAATAACTCACTCAACCTTGAAATTTCACAAAACACTTCACATGCCTTGAAAGAAGAAACTTTCCAACTATAAATAGGTGAGAGAATGAAACAACATGCTAAGGAAACAAGAGTTATCACTAAACAAAATCAATCATAAAAGTAAAACACACTATGAAAAGTCATGTAAGAGGTAAAAATAAGTATTCTTATTGATAAAATGGTATTCAAATGAGTATGTATTTTCCATACTCAGGTGGATCATTAGTTACAAAGGCCAAAATGGCTAGTTCTTATAGAACTTGAGAGAGAGAGAGAGAGAGGAGAAAAGAGAAGTCGAAGGGTCACAAAGACACTTGTGAAGATAATAAAAAGAGTTAATTGTGAATTATAAGAGTATTTGGGATGAAACATGTAAGTTTATAAGGATCAAGTGGCTCTCAACATCATTAAACTCTTACAAAGTGGCATGAAAGTTCTCATTCTAGCTCAAAAAATTGCCTTCATGATTTAGGCTTGTTTGAACATCCCAAAAATTATTACGAATAGGTATGATGATTTAAGTTAATAGGAATGATTTCAAACATGTCTCTCCATGCATTTTTTTTAGTCTTAGTCATCTATCATCATCTAGAAATGAGTTATCACCATCTGTAGTCTAAAAAACTCTTCTTTCATGCACCCTACACACTCGGCCTCTAAAAAGGCATTAATTTTCCATGAAAATTAATGGGAGGGATTTAATTAAATTTTTATAGACCATTCATATCCTTATAATTCTTATTAACACCTTAAAAGGCTATCGACTTGAAGTTTCCACTCTTCTCACCATCTTGTTCACCATGCTAGTTTTGACTGGCTGAGATGAAGCTACTTGTTTAAACACTTTTGAGTTTTTAAATGTCATGAAATCACCATATTGAGTTATAATAAGTATTAATATTCCTAAAAACCTTTATTTCAAATTTAGACTCCTTATATAACTTGAAAAACACATAAAACAATCAAAAGTGCCCTATTTTGTACCCTATACATATAATTCCTTATAGCTCAAAAGGGTGGGGAGGATAATGAGAGAGTCCACTATAATTTCCTATAACTTCATGGGTAATATATGTTATTATAGAATCTATCCAACTCTATTTCTCCAATTGGGTTACTAGTAAGGGTTTTTTAAGGGTTTTGGCCTTTTTATGCTCTCAAGATTTGTTCATAAGGATTTCACATTCAAATTACAATACAATAGCATAAAAATGTTGTTTAGAACCCTATCTAACATATCCAAATTTCTTGGACTACCACAAAAGTCATTAGATAAGATATGAGTAATCAATGTTGCTCACTCAAACCCTTTCTTCCATTTCCTATAGGCTTGAGTTTGTTTTGAGCTCAAAAATGGATTTCTTTGTGCTTCCCCTAAATATCAATGGATTAAAAACCTCTCTAGTGACCCTGTAAACATGATCCAATCTATTTGAGTGATAATATAATGATATACATGAAGTTAAACCCCCTTTTGGGATCTAGGCCTAGTCATGCTTAGTAGGCATGTCTGTACCTTAAAGTCCAAAATGAGTTTTTGATGGTTCTCCCTAAATCCAATAGCCTATAAACATATTTTATGCCCCTATAAACATGTTTTGGTCCATTATAATCCACTTATATATATGGAAATGGCATTAGTATCTCATCTAGAATCTATGCTTCACCATGCTCAATAATCCTATCTACAAGTTTGAGGGTCTAGGTCACCCTATTGGAATTCCTCACTATATACAAGGTATCTTATGTTTTTTTTGGTGTTATTCATATTCCAATAACTTCTTGAAATTTTCAAATAGATTATGGTTCATCTCCTTGCCATTCTTTTCCAAGATTGTAAGTTTTATGCATAAAGGGAGTGCCTTATGTTTGAGAAAAAAATAAAGGGCACTCCCCTATTTCCTCAAAAAAATGCTATTACTTGAGGAGTTTCTCCAAGTCCTAAAGGTGTTCTATACAAATTTTAGGGAAAATGTCCCTAAATACTATCTCTTCCTACTAGAAAGTGATCTTCAATTTTGTTGAGCCATCTAGCACTTCAAATATGCATATTAAAATCCCTTAAACATGTAATTATTCCAATTAGGGCTCCACAAAATTCCTTAACACTATATTTAGTACTTCAATCCCCTATTTAGGCCACCTATATGTGGCTATTTGTAAAAATAGGTAGTGGGTTTAAACTTTGGATAGTGAGCAAAAAAACATGTTGGTGATCACATCAAAACCTTTACCAAATGTTCAAATGGACTCCTAAAAATATTAAAAGATTGAAACATCTCCCAAATTATTCACATTTAGCATGACATCATATTGAGAGGTTGTAGATGCACTGTTGGGTTGCATATAAGCAATGAGCATAATTTAGACTAATGTACCAAATATTCTACCTTCATAGTCAACCCATTTCTCCTCAATGTGTTCAAATGGAAAAATCAAGATGTTTTTAGGCTAAAAAAAGGTCTCAAACTTTCCTTCTAACATTGAATCCTTCCTTCATAGCACCTATAAGTACAATTCCATAGGTAGACCTAGCAAAGGTGGTTGATGATTAGTTGTTACATTCCTCATAATGCCAATGAAATGGATTCACCTGATTTATTTTACTATGATAATGTATTCATCCTCTCAAGACTATAATTATAACACCATGGATGTGTTAAAGACTTCAATCCATCTCTTAGTTGACTACTCGTGATAGTCATGGAGTAAACAACTACCTCTCATTTATAGATATAGCTTTATGGATGATTGCTTTAGAAGATGATCTTGGAATCAAAGGAAACATGGAAACCAACCATCACCATCCTTTGACACCATTAACAAGACATGAATATGTTTGAAGTGGTGAAAACTTGCCTACTACACAAAATGGGACCAGTATGCAAACTTAGAGTGATTGGCTCTACAAAAAAACTCCAAACATGTGAAAAGAGAGTAAAAGACCTCTAGAATAAATACTAGCATCTAGATTATACATACTTGCTCAAACCAAGGCAAAACCTATAGGGTGCATAGATTAGTAAGTAAATTGAATAGGTTAACTTTTTAATAATGGTTCATAAAGCACAATTCACCATTACTATACAACCAAAGATCAAATGGAAGTTTACTAAGTGTAGAATATACCCCTAATATAATTTTTCCTAAAACCTCTCATGTTGACCATACCAAGTACAAACTTGAATACCGATTTAGATTTCCAATCCTAGCAAAAAGAGAGATAAGTGGTTATATTCATTTCTTGGAGCTTATAATCAAACTAATCACTATAACAAATGTTTATAATACCAAGGGAAATGCCTAAAATGTTCTCAACTATGGGAGGCCATACAAGTCTGTATACCTCATTAAATGCTCATGTTTTCAAGAAAACTACCTCTTTTTCTAAATAACCTACCACTTTTTAATTAGTAATGGTTGAATAAGGCATAATGGGACACATGGCACATGACATAACCTTTTGGAACCTTCAAAATTCCCAAGGAGGTTGTATAAGTAATTAAATTCCTCTTTTTTAACCTCAAAATGACTCAAAATGATATCACTAAAAGACTCGTGACCAAGGATAATATGACATTAAATAATATTAAATGACCTATGATATACCTTATGACTAAATATTAGACCCCTAAAACATCTAAAAATCATGTTTTTACCTATATGGGTCCCAATTTTACCCACAAGTTCAAATTTGGTCAACAATAACAACTATTTGGGCCCAAGTATCAACAATTACCATGGCCTCTTTATAGACATTTCCCCTTGTATTTACATCCATTGTTTATAACAAAATGTAATTATAACAATGTTTTTTTCTTTTGTGAATGATTGGCTACGATGTGGCCATGTATGTCCTAGTGATGATGAAACTTTTAGCATTGATTGAAGGATGAGGCATCCCCATCTTAAGCCTATATATACATGTATCTCCCACACTCCAAAATGGAGTATAAATTTTTATACTAAATATAGATAAAGACATTTATAGTTATTTTCAAATATTTGTGTTGTATAATTTTCTCTTTCATGTCTATGTTAATAGTTTTTATGCATTTTATCTAGCTAATAGTTTAGTTTCTTGATATGTGCTATAGAAGTTTCAAGTAGATTTTGGTTATTTAGTTAGTTTTTTAACAATTGAAAATGTGTAGAAACACTTTTAGGTTGGTAGATATTATTTTCTTGAAATAATTTTTCTAGGTTACTCTCTAAAGATGTGTATAAATATCACTTGATGTAACTTCCTAGACTTTGCTAAAGTTATTTGAAGGTGATCTTTGGTATTAGATATAATATTTTATTCATAAATGCTACAATAGTCTTAATACAAAAAACCCTTAACTAATGGCTAGGAGTTCATTGTATCATATTCCTCAGACCTCTTTACTATGTTTTTCAGTCTTATGTGCCAAAGTAACAAGCTAAAATAATTAGTCCTTTGGCATTTGTCCTTGTTTTGAGGCCAATTAGAAGGAATGCATGTCCTTTTTTTTATAGATCCTATTTACTACCTTATCATTCCATCTATTATAAATTTATTTAAATCTTCCCCACTTTAGTTATTTCCATATCCATTCCATTTTTTTATGATTAACATTCCCCTATCTCAGAACGAGGACCCTATTTTTCTCAATTTCCAAAAGCACCTAAGATGCCTAGCATATTAAAATGTTTGACTACATAGAAAATTGATTTAATACTTCTATAATTTTTGGTTAATCATTCATCTTGGACTAAGGATTGACACTTGGAAATGTTCAAAATTATTGCAAGTCTTCTTTGATTTTTATTCAATAATGGATTATTGACCATTGATGGTTCAATGATATGCAAATATGCCCTTATTAAGGAAGCATGACCTAGATCTCTAATTAACATGAACACAATGAGCTTCACTAGGTTTCATTAGGATAAAATTATATTATTTTTAAATCAATTACTTATAAATTTTTTCTTTAAACTTGTTTAAATTTAATTAATATGGGTAATGACATCTTAAAAAAACTAAATTAGTTTCTTGTTTAACCTCGTAGGATGTCAAATTTTAGTAGTTTATGATGCCTTATGGGATTTCAAAGTTTGGACTATGGATTTAAAATGACATGTGTCCACCTCACTAGGATTTAAAACACCTCAAGGGTTCATCATGTCCTATACAAGACACCTAGAGCAAATCTATCGAGTCTGTGTGCTACGTGGTGTCATCTAAAGAGCTTATGAAGAAACTAGTCATTGAAATTCAAATCCTAGGGTTATATATAGAAAGATTATCCCCCATGAGAAATACAATCCAATATAAGATTCCATTCATCCCCCATGCATCCCACCATAATTATAAAAACCTTATGATGTTTCCATGTGTCTCATCAATAATAAACCAAACTCGATCAGCCTTCCAAGGTGATGTGTGCTCCCTTTGGATTTATTTGAGGTCACCATGTGTTTGTGCTATGTTGCATCCATCCAAATCTCACAATATATCACAAGGTAGACACATGGTTGTACTTAATCTATCTTATCAAGATTAAATGTTATATAACTATCTAAGGCTCCTTTTAAGATGAAACCTAGAAAAAAATAAATGAAATCCCATGATAATGATGCATGTCCCTTTTGGACCCACATGATGATGTCATATGTCATTCCTAAATTATTTATATCTAATATCTACTAGATCACCTCCAAGAAAGATGTGTGTCTACACCTAAGCCATTCAATTAGCACCAAGTGGTCGATAGTTATACAAAATCCTTTTAAAAGAACCACTAGGCAAGGAAAGTTATGATTGCCTTCTGAGAGAGCCACCTAGTAAAGAAAACTATGATTGTCTATGAAATCGATGTGTGGCACTCCCTCAACCAATAAAAACTAAAATGAACTACCTAAGATCTCTCTATGAATTTAAATATGTCACATGGTAGGATACAAATGAGTCATCATGCTAAGCTACATCTGAGAATCCATGAGGTAATTAAAAGGTGCCATGCGTCTAGACCTCAAGATAACTAAGCATCTTAGACATATTTAAACCTCACAAGTACTTAGCTAAATCTGAGGTGATAACCACTTGTCAAAAGGTGGAAATATTTATCTTTAAAGCTAAAATTTATAATAAATCAAAGGTTAATTAAAGCTAAATTTGAATTCTATTACAATTAATTTCCAAAAGCAATAGTCCAAATTTATTTCAAATATATGCAAAGTTGACAAGCTTGCCATTAATATGGAATGAAAAAAATCACCATAAACACTACATTAATAAGGGTAATCTTTCAAAAGTCTACTCAACTATTCTAAATTTTGAAGCTGTATGCATTTTCTCTCTCTGCTATTTGCACTCTCATATTTCAAAAAAGCTAAAGATGTTTGTAAACTGTAGTCCCAAATGCCATTATCAGAGCTTGAAATTTATAGAAGGATATTAGAAAGACATTGATTTCTACCTATATTATTTAAATTAATTACACAAGTAGGTCCTTCTACTCTGAGTAAGAAAATTTCCTTTAGAATTATCAAACATCAAATCTAATCTATCTTAAGAAAATTTCCCATGCCACTACAAATCTATTCTGTCCTCAATATTGTAACAAGGTATTGATTTATCTATGAAGGAATTATAGGCACTCACTGGGAATAACATTAAGAAGCTATATAAGAGGAAGAGGGAACCCAAAACCACCATGAGGGGAGAAATAACCCCTCCCTCAACTTCTCAATTAACTAAAGAGCCCATAAAAACACCTCAATATCCTAATGTAATTACTCTCCCACTACCTTCATTCCCAATTCTGCATACATCTACTTCTACTCATACTTTTGCATTTGCCTCCCAATCAATAAGCACTTCCATTACATCTACCACTACTTAGTCCTTAGTTGATACTATCATGTGCCAAGCTAGTAGTTCATTAGGATTCACCATATCCCACATAATTTCCCATGCCACTACCAATATTATACCTTCACCATGCTCCCAAATCACTAGTGCTAGCCAGGATATAGGTTCCACTCCAACATAGGTAGCCACAACAATTGTATCACTTTTCATTGATTCCTTAGCATCAACAAGGACATTAAGACCCATCTAAAAAAAAATCATCTTCCATAATCCACCTTTTATTTTATCCCCATTTAATATTACCATGGTTTCAAAGGTGAGTGTGCCTCCTAAATTGTCTTCATTCATTCTAAACATGGGTCTTGTAAGATCGATATTTGATACACTTGGGTAAATAGACCCAAAAATATTGCCTCACATTATTTATATAGATTTGGCCTCTACCTAATCTAAAGTACCTCCATATTATCCACCTCTAATTAATACAACACCTACTATTACCCCAAATTAGGTCAAAGACATTATATCAGCAACAAGACAAGAGAGGCCTTAGGTGGTCCTCTCTGCACCAGAAATTGGGATGAGATTTTATGTTGCCATAAGCACAATGTAAGGTGGTAAGAAGGAAATTTTAATATCCAAAATCTATCTTAGTCATATCCCATGAAAGTGAAGATTCTCTCTTCACTTTGACAAAGAAGAGGAAAGTTGGCCCTAGTGAGGTGGATGAATATGTAGAGGATCTTATGTCCATAGTTTAAGCCCATAAATAATCTATAGTAGCCTTGATGAAAAGAATGCAATAGAAAATGAAGAGACTAATGGGATAATAAATGCCTACAATCTTAAACAAAACTAATATTTAGGTAATCAATGTAGTTATCAATGTCTTCAACCTATACAAAGTCATAAAAAGAATAAAAAAATATGGGACCCTATAATTTAATGTGGTCATTAAATTTTACCAAAAAATTACACTCTATGAAGCCAAGTTAGCAAACTTGGCTAGAGTTGTAAGGATTAATAAGTTCCTAGACCTCAAGATATTGTCATTTGATGATATCATCCTAGCATAGACCATCTTGATGAACAAAAAAAGGATATTAAAGAGGTGGTTAGATCAGGTCAAGGATGCAACTATATCCTTAGAAAAGATATAATTCAAAATTACATTCTTTTTGAAGGATGTTATGGTCACTAGGGTGACCAAACCTGATGGCACCTTCATGAATGACAAATAATTCATGGCCCAAATGAAGGTATTTTTTCCCAAGTTCTAATAGGACATTAGCAAGGCCAAGATAGCTATTGAGGCAATGAACATTATATATTTTTTCAATAATAGGCTATAGATCTGAGGCCATTAAAGAGGAACTAAGGCCTGTACTTATAGAGCATGGAAGGTTATCCAAGAAACACCTAATTTATTCTAGCTTATGATCCTAGACTTTATCCAAATTGATCAAGATTACTTGGCATGTATGAAATTATGGACAAAAAAAGAGGAAGAGAGATACAGGAAATAACAGTAAGCTGGTGAATAATCTCCTCCATGACCATGAAAGATATTTGACCTTATTTTGCAAATTTAAATTTAGAATATCCCATTGTAATATGTGGTATTTTATCCACTTGGCTATATTTGGGCATATTTTATTAGGACCACTTGAAATTATATAGTTGGTCTTGAGGCCTATATATAGGGGTATTCTCCCTCTTTATAAACATGAACAGTTGTTATAGAACTAATATAAAAGATCTATGAATTCGAGAGATTATCTACATGATTTATTGTGTAATTCTATGATTTCTACTTCTCATGATTCTAGATAACCAATGGTTTATTTTTTGCTAACTAATCTAATAATAACATCATCTTATGCATCTGTTGGTTTGAGTTTGACACTAGGCTAACAAATTTGCTAATATATGTGCTTTAATTTCATCATATTTGCAGTGAATGTACTTATGCAATTTAACGTGAATGAGTAACTTTTATGCAATATATGATTTTAGATATATACATCTCTTTCCCTTGAAGTTTCAACTATGTTCATTTGGATTTGAGTATTACACTAAGATTGATGAATGCTAGTTTTATATGTTTTCATCATAGAAGTTAGAATAATTGGCACCTTTAACCATTTAAAGAAAACTTTCCTTTTTGCCTTACCCTGCTCACCTTTGGATCTATCTCATGAATCATCTTATTTTAGATCATTATATAAATAATCATGGTTTATTCATGCTTGGGAAATAATTTTCAAATTTTACAATAATTTCACAAAGATTAGCATGAAAGAAAGTGTCATTATGTAATATATGTTGTCCCTATAGTAGGGTTTGCTTGTACACTTAATAGTGGTGGCTATAAGTCTACTATTTTACTATTTATAGTAGTATTTATGTAAATAACTCAATCCATGAGTCTTATAAGACTTAAAATTGAGGTAATTACTTCCCCCCCATTCCCTAGTGACATAAGGATCATATTAAGTGCATCAATAGGAAAGCAAAAAGTTGGCACTAAAAAGAAGGCTCTATGTAATTACTTTCATGCATATTAATGAAATTGTAGTGTAATTTGTTAAATATATGCATGCTTATTTCAAATTACAAAAATATTCTTAAATAACACTATGAATATGCATTCTTTACATGGAAATTTGCATTCTTTAAAGGATGTCATCAAAGATAGTGTTCATTCATGGAGTTTTGGTAAAAAATCTAGATATTTGTCTAAATTTATATAAATATAGGTAAAATACCTCATTATTTAGGCATATTGAAGGTTATTTTAGTCATATTTTCAAATGTTAGCATAAATTTGGTAAATAATCTATATATTTATGAGAATGTGTGCAAAGGTCGATCACTAAGACCTCTCTTATACTAGATCTAGGCATTTGAGATCATAATTACTCTAATTCATTTGGGATTAAGTAAACCCTTACATATATTTGTAATGAAATATGTTTTAAAATGTTTAAATACTCTTAGGTTGTTAAATCAAGCATAGAAATTGTTTGGAATGTTGGTGTAACACTGATATTTTTAGTATAACATACAGATCTAACAATATTTGTGTAGGTATTGAAAAAAATTATGTTTCAAAGCTTAGATACTCAAATATCAAGGTAAAGCCATTACATCTAGTTTTTAGAGGATTTTTTTATAATAATTTTATTGATATTTCTAATATCTAACACTCGTGAGGCTAAATTTGAAGTTTTTTTCTCTCTTCACCTGTTCTGCATCCTGGAGTTGCCTAAGATTAGAACTAGATCCTGATCTAAACCTAGGGTCCTTTTAACATCCCTAAAAACCAATAGGAATTCTATAGAAAACAAAGATAAACATAATAAGTCCAATACCTAGCTAAATTCCCCATCTAAACAAAATTTTCAACCCCTCTTAACAATCATGGCATGGTTAGCTGGCTCATCCATCAATGCCCATGAAACTATGCATGATCTACCAAGGAACCCAGAAAATTATCTACCTCTCTTTACCCCCAACAATAGAGTAACCACTAAAGAGCATATAAAATCATTTAAAGCATCTTTGAGTTTTCTTAACATAATCCATGAAGACATAGATTGTTGTCTCTTTGCCTTCACATTTTGAGACACATCTTATGATTAGTTTCTCAACTTGCGAGAAGACTCCATCACAAGATGGGATAAGTTCAATGATACTTATATTACTAAATTTTGTAGGGTAGTAATCCTAGGAGTTATGTACCAATAGTTCACCACCCTCAAAAGGGACATAAAGGAACTATTATAACATTCAATGCAAGGTTCCAAAAGATGTATAGCCTGACATTCTCATCCTATAAGTTGGTAGATGATTTGGCTTTATAAATATAAAAAATTCCTTGGACCTAATGATACTTGTCTCCCTAAGAATATCCTTGAATATTGACATGTTGCCTTTATCATATGATAAATTCATCCATATTGATGAGGAAATGAACTTGTAGGGGCATCCTACCTTTGATTTTTCAAATAATGACCCAACATTGCTTGCTCTAAATGTCATACACAACATGAATTATAACAAGCCTATGTTAAACTAAATGCTAGTAATTAACCAATTTCCATTAAGCCACTCTATACATAGCTAGTATCTAGAATTCTTTAACCATGCAAATGCTGAAGAACATCCCTAGAACAACATCAGTCAAGCACTTATGCCCATAAATAAAACTAATGTTCAAACTTCAACCCAAAATAAGAACTCATAGCCTCCAAATGGAGAAATAAATTCAATATAGATAACCATTTAGAAACTTTCTAATGATTTATTAGATCTCAAGAAATGAATGGGAAATACTAGTGAGAGTTTCAATAGAAATTATAACTTCTAGAGATATAATAGATTGTTTAATAAGTCTAAAAATAATAATGATCCCCCTTTGGGAAATTTTCATAAGATCAACATTTATGATTTAGCCTTGCCCAATTGGTGCTGAGTACACAATACCATCAGACATGGAGAAGTAGATTGCATTGAGTTCTATCATGCATTTGAAGTCATTCATAGCCAAATGGAGGGGTTCAAGATGAACCCACTAATAAAATTAATGCTAAAGGATCTGATAATACTAATGATGCCTCTATAGCTTTAGAAACTAAATTTATGGTTGATACTTATGATTTTCCTAGTCAAGATGAAAATGAGCCTAAACATAATGTTGAGGAGGTGCATGATTTTCAATAATACCAAAGGATCAACTATGCTTTGAGAAGTAAAGGTCAGAACCCACCTCTGATAACTTCCACCCCACCTAATATAATACATACACTTCCTGATGGTAAGATAAATAGTAATCATCCAACCCCTAAAGGTAAGGAGTGTTAGTCAACAATAGAATCTCCTTGTACAACATCAAAAGGTGGATAAAACAAGTGAAAGATATGAAAAAAATCATGGCCAACATAACATTTCATGAACTCACTCAAATCACTAAATATCATGATTTGATTTTGAAATCATTGAATGAAAATCCTAGCTCCAACAAAGCTAAACCAGCTCATGCAAATGTTGTAATGTATAAGAGTAAGCATGAATTTCCACCACTTCTATTATCTATAAGGATTTATGGTAAGAATCTTCATAATTTCTTTCTCTATTCTAGTAATTTATCTAACATTATGAATTTAGGAATCTATGAAAATTGGGATTAAACCTATTGAAATCAAAGAAGGGAGTGGTGAAATTAGACAAATCAAGAGTGAAAGTGGTGGGAGAATTGTTAATATTCACATGCAACTCACCCATGAACCTCGAATCCATTAGTTCATCAACATTAAAGTCATTAACATACCTAAGGCTTATGGATTATTATTTAGTCATGATTAGACTAAATCTTTGAATGGATATATGTCCACTGATTATTCCCACATGTGGCTTCCTTGGTGTGGGATTCCCAATCAAATCAAGATTGATCAAGAACCCAAAATGAAATACATGATCACTGAGTATAATTCTAAGAACAAAAATCTAAGTTACCGATCCTCTAACTTAGGTTTTTACACATTGGAAACCACTAACATTATTGTATATGACAAGGTGGAATAAGAAAGCAAAGGTACCTAGACATTTCACATTGATGGTGCACAATCTAAACAAGGTTCTGGCATTAGAATTATTCTAACAAATCTTAAAGGAAAATAGTATCTATATTCTTATAGATTACAATTTACTTGTACTAATAATTTATAAAAATATGAAGATCTTAATTTCAAACTTCAATTTAAAATCAAACATAAGGTAAAAGAAATTTTATTCTATGGTTATTTAGAATTAGTTGTTAACCAAGTCAGGAATAGATATCAATGTAATATTTCCTTTTTAAGAAAGTATAAATTTATAGATTGGGATTTAATTAAGTATTTTAACTCATTCAATATTTTTTCCTTGCCTACATATCATAACCAATAGGTATATGTTCTAGCTTCAATAGCATCAAACTTGGTTCCTAAATAACCTTTAAGCTTTTAGGAGTTTAATATGGAGATAATTTCATGCCCCTCTATATTAGACAATATCAATCACTTCTAAGTTTCTAATGATGAATAGATACCTGACTTCATGTGTAATTTTAGCTTTTTCAAATCTAATATTATTGATGAACAAGATGAAAGCCCTATAAAAATTCAAAGGATAATGAAGGTGGAGTAATCTGACTTAATGAGATCTAAATACCTAGGCATGATCTCCTTAGAAAGGATGTTTGACCTAGATTAATAAATAATTGATGCTAGACAACCTAAGGTGAGTTGAAAGGATTATAAGTAATTCAAATTGGGAAGTCCTGAGAATGAGAAAAGTGTTAACATTGGTTTAGTTTCCATTGATGAAGAGTTGAATAAAGACACTACCCTTTTAACCAAGTTTAGATATGTCATTTCCTAGTCATATGATGACCTTAAGATAGTTGATACTAGTGTGATTACTCACACTATCCCCTTGACATGGGTTTGAAAAACCTTAACATAAAGATAGAGGCTAATCAATCTAGTGATGGAACTACCAATTTATAAATAAATGAATAAATTTATAGATGCACAAATAATCTTCCCCATATGGCACTCGACATGGGTTATCAATCTTGTGCTAGTCTAAATGACGAATCAAGAAATTAGACTTTGTGTTTATTTCATAAACTTTAACAAATAATTAGAGGACAATTATCCCTTTCCAACCTTATATGAAGTCATTTAGTTGGTGAGTAGGTCTAGAATGATGTCATTCCTTGATGGATTTTTAGGCTACAACCAATTCCTAGTGAGTAAGAATGACAAAATGAAAAATACCTTCACCGCCAAGTAGGGAATGTTTGCATACAAATGAATGCCATTTGAGGTGATCAATGCAAGAGAAAATTTATAGTGAGCAATGGGCCATGTATTCTAAGGATTAATAGGTAGGTACATCATTATTTACATGGATGATCTAACCATTTGTTCTAAGAAAATGTTCAATCACATGATGCATTTGGAACACGTACTGGAGAAGTGTAGGAGGTATGTCAATATTTAAACCCCCCAAAAAGTATAATATATGTAAAGAAAGTTAAAATTCTAGGACATGTAATCACTCACAAAGGTATGACTATTGACCTTGATAATATAAATGCAATTTCAAAGCTAAAAGTCCCTAATATCAAAAAAAAGTTGAAATATTTCTTTAGTAAAATTATTTTTTTAAGAAATTTTATCTCTCGTTTTTAGAAATAGTGAGACCACTAAACATGATGATAAATAAATATGCAAATATATAATGGGATACTAAAGTGAAGAGGGAATTTCAAGACATTAAGGATGTTATTATTCAAGATCCTATTTTGATAAATCCTAATTTCAGCAAATAAATTTACCTATACTCTTTTGCTTCTAATCATATTGTTTCCATTGTCTTGACAAAAAAATAGGATGATAAAGAGTACCCTATAATATTCATGAGCACCAGCTTGAAGAATTCCAAACTTAACTATCATATTCTAGATCAATAAGTGTACACTCTAGTAAAGGATATCAAGAAGTTTATACACTACATCTTGAGGAACAAATGTATGCCATAGTGTATGACCCATCTCTCAAGTTAATGCTAGGACAAAATGAACTTAGAGAATGAAGAGGCAAGTGGATGAACAAACTCCAATAATGTGACAAAGAAATAAAATATGCTAAGTTAGTTAGAGTCCAAGTTTTAATCCAACTTATATCAAATACTAATCCACACATTGACATTTTGTAGGATGAATCAAGTTAAGTATCTAGTGAAGATTGGTTCAAGGATATTGTTCACTATTTTTTTCAAGGAATGTGTCCCCCACACATCAAAAGGGAGAAAAAAAGGCCCTCAGGATGAGATCATCTCATGTTATAATCCAAAAAGGAGTCCTCTATAGAAATAATTATGAGGGTATATATCTAAGATGTGTTTCCAAAGTTGAAGCCATGGAAATCATGAACAATTTCCATGAAAAAATGAGAAGTGATCACCCTTTAGGGTGTGCCATAACACACAATATATTAAGAGAGGAATACTATTGGCCAACCATATTCAAAGATGCCCTTGCTCATGTGTGAACATGTCATCAATTTCAAGTGTTTGATTGATGAGAGACAAAGGTATCCATGCCTTTACAACTAGTGATTGAAGTGAAACTATTTTCACAATGGGGCCTCAACTTCATAGTAGTGATCAATCCTAACTCCTTAAAAGAGCATAAATTTGTACTCAATACCATGGATTATTTCACTAGGTGGACTGAAGTAGTGGCCACCAAGAATAGTAAAGTTATTGATGTCATAAAATTTATAGAAGAGACTATCATCACTCAATTTGGGATGCCCATATATTTAGTGTGTGATAATGGCCTGGGATTTACATCAACCAAATTAACTAAGTGGGCATATGAAAACCAAATAATCATCAAGTCTTCTTCAAACTACTACCCTCATGATAATGGAGTTGTAGAATCTACTAACAAAAACTTGATGAATGCCATCAAGAAATCTACAGATAAGAAATTCAAAGAATGTTAGTCCCTACTAAATTATTATTTATGGGTAGATAAAACCAAATACAAATAGGCACTCAAGACATCTCCATTCCTACTAGTCTATGGGTAGCAACCTATTTTTTCCATCACACTACAATTACCCACCGATGATTTTATGTTTGAGTATATGGAAGATGATGAAAGAGCACATTACCAAATACTGAATACCATCCAAATGGAAGATACCAAAGATGAAGTATTAAATAATTTTAGTGAGAATCAAGATGTTGTGAAAATATGGTTTGATAAGTGACCTAAAGTTAAAGTATTATACATACCAAACTTGGTCCTACCATGGGACAAGGTCCATGAGAAGAAATGAAAATATGAAAAGTTCACTCCCTCTAGATTGGACTATATTAAGTGGTAGAAATACTAGGTGAAAATGCATTCAGACTCAAAGACCTACAAGGAAATGACTTAACCTTTCCAATCAATGGGTAGTATTTGAAATGTTATTTCTTTTCCACTCTATCACAAATTCTAGAAGGACAATAATATTTTTAAGAATTAGAGTAGGTAGGAGTAGAGTAGTTTCCTTTTTTTCTTTTCTTTCCTATTGTGTTCTTTCCCACTTTCTTTCTTGGCTTTCTTGTGGTGTGTTTTATCTCTTTCTGCTTACTATTTGTTTTTTATCATGTGTTTTAGCTTAGTAATAAGTCCTATAGACAAGAATTTGTTAGTTCAATTTATGTTAATTTGGTATTTAAAATGGGAAGAAGGGATTACTAATTTTAAATATTGGTCATCCAAAGTTTGGAAACCTCTAGTAGTGTTTCAATTTATAAAATTTGGGTAGTGTTAATTATAATTTGGTCTTCTCATGAAAATCCTAAGTCATTTTAATATTGTAATATAGTTTACATGACTAAACATTTTATTGAACAAGGATTTATATCTGTGGAACATCATACTATCACTTAATCTCACCAAGTAAATTACTAGGGTAGAATTTTATATCTGAAAGTGGATTACATCTAATCTATATCTTGATAAAACCTTACACCTAGCTAATTCTAGTTCCCATCCATTCTAGTTTATAAATGAAGGTATAAAAATGATACACAAATGAAGTGAAATCATAAACTACTTTCAGATCCCATGAATGGTGATTTATAGAACCTCTACCAAGGATATGGATGTCTAGATGGTAGTAGAGCAAGACCTAGAGTGGAGCCAAAGGTATATCTATCAGGGCTATGGATGCTTGTCTAGTAATAGAGCAATGCCCAAGCCATCCTTAACTAATAAAAATATAACTATATAAAATCTAAATAATGCTTAAGTCATTTCAAGTTTGATGTCTTGAAACATGAAATCGATCATTTCTAAACCTAATGGCAATGGTTAAAGAACCTCAAAACACACACGTAGTATGATTGTCTACAAGGTTTAAACTCTATTTCAAGCTTGTGAGATTTCATTAGTGCTTAAAAATATTTTTGATACTGACTAAAGATCATACTGAGAAAACTAATTTTTTATTCATCTTTTAATAGAATATTTAGATTATAAATTTTTTTGATGTTTCCCTATAGAGGTTTCCATTTTTTAATGATTAACATTCCCATTTTCTCAGAATGGGGATCCTCCTTTCCTCAATTTCTAAAAGTTCCCAAGATGTTGAGCATATTAAAACATTTGACTGTATGGAGAATTGATTTAATACTTCTATAATTTTTTATTAATCATTCATATCTAACTAAGGATTGACACTTCGAAATGTTCAAATTATTACAATTCTTCTTTGAGTTTTATTCAATAATGGATTATCGACCATTAATAGTTCAATGATATACAAACAAGCCCTTGTTAAGGAAGTGTGACCTAGATCTCTAATCAGTATGAACACAACAAGATTTATTAGGTTTCATTAGGATAACATTAAATTGTGTTTAAATCATTTACTTGTATAATTTTTATTTTAACTTGTATAAATTTTCTTAAGATAAGCAATGATGTCTTCAAAAAACTTAGTTTCTCACTTGACTTTGCAAGACGTCAAATTTAAATATTATTTTATGACACCTTGTGGCATGTCAAAGTTTGGACTATAGATTAAAATGGATAAGTGTCCACCTTGACAAGATTTAAAATGCCTCAAGGATTCATCATATCCCATTAAAAATACCTGGAGTAAATCTATTGAGTCTATGAGCTACATGGCATCATCTAAAAATCTCATGAAGAAATTATCCCTTGGAATTAAAATCCTAGGGCTACATGTTGAGATATTAGACCCCATGAGATATCTCATATAATATTAGATGTCATGTATCCCCCATACATCTTGCCATAATGTCAAATCCCACAAGATGCCACCATATGTCTCATCAGTAACTATCCAGGCCCAAGTAGACTTTTAAGGTGATGAATTTTCCCTTTGTATTCATTTGAGGTCACCACATGTTTGTGACACATTGCATCCTTTTAAATGTCATAAGAGATCTCAAGGTAGACACATGGTTTCACCATAGCTATTTGATCAAGGTTAAATGTTATATAGTTGTTTGAATCTCCTTCTAAGATGACACTTTGTAGAAGAACAAATGAAATCCCACTAGAATGACATGTGCTCCCTTTGGACCCATGTGATGATGCCACATGTCATTCCCATGTTGTTTCTATCCAAGATCTATTAGATCACCTTTGAGAACGATGCATGTCTCCACTTGAGATATGCAATTAGTGCTAAGTGGCTAATAGTTATCTAAAAGTTTTCTAAAAGAGATACTTGGCAAGGAAAGTTATGATTTCCTTTTAAGAGAGTCACTTGGAAAGGAAATCTTCAATTTCCTATGAAAGTGATGTGTGGCACTCCCACAACCAATCAAAACTAAAAGGCACTGCCTGAGAGCTTGATATAAATTAAAATATGACACATGGTAGGATACAAAAGAGTTAACATGTTAAGCTAAAATCCAAGAATTTATGAGGAAATCAAAATGTGCCATATGTCCAAACATTGATTTGACTAAGTAGCTTAGTCATATTTAGGCCCTATGAGTACCTATCTAGATCTAAGGTGGCAACCACATGTCAAAAGGTGGAAATATTTAACTTTAAATATAAAATTGATGTAAAATAAAAGGTGAATTAAAGCTAAATTTGAATTATAGTTCAATTAATTTCTAAAATCAATAGTTTGAAGTTGTTTCAAATATATGAAAAGTTGACAAGCTTGCTATTAATATGACATAAACTATAATCACCATCAATGTTACATTTATCGGGTGATCTTTCAAATGGATACTCAACTAGTCTATTTTTATCTACATTTTGAATCCATACAAGTTTTCTCTCTCTACTATATATGCTCTCATAGTTCAAAAAATCTAAAGATACTTGCAAACTACACTCCCAACTACCATTATCAGAGATCAAAAGTTGCAAAAAGATATCAAAAAGACATTGATTACTACCTAGAGTATTAAAAAAAATGGCACAAGTAGGTCACTCTTCTCTAAGTAAGAGCATTTCCTTTAAAAATTATGACTTCTTTTTCCAATATGGTACTTCAATTATTTTTAAGGACATTGAATTCATTCTTAAGGCCATTAAATTTGGCAACCTACACTATAGTAGAATATATTACAATGTAGAGGTAGCTAGGTCTATTGATGAGGATGAGACCATGCCACATATAATCCAATTAGATTAAAATATCTTATCCATGAATACAGTTGGTCTATATAAGGCCATAGCTAAGCTAGAGGTCATGCCATGCACTGACCTAGTTTATGGTATCTTTAGGAGGTCAAGATGCAAGGATAAGTTGCTTAAATCAATTTCCCAAGGGCTCCTAATCACTTTTATATAAGGTACAAGATTTGAGAAGTAGTATGACCTTCCTTCCCCATAGATAGAGTATAATGAAGTCATCCTCAACAACTGGTATGAGGTGCACTCCCCAAAGAAGGTATTGACATCATGGGTGACTGACCTCATAGGAGTTTTTCTCATGGATGATTATGGAAAATTGACCATCCATCAATTTAGGAAAGGATTTAAGATTTTATTTGTCCTAATAAATAGATTACTTATCAATCGACACATTACCTACATATACATAAGGACTATTTCACTATTATAGATCATCTTAGAAGACCAACAGATTCCCCTAATTAGGGAAATAATTAATAATAATCTAGTATATGCAATTGAGGACACCTATAATAATGGTACCCCATTCTTCATGATGAGATAATTTTTGGATGCCATTTATGAAACCACACAATTAGGTCAGAATTCATGATGTCTTTAGCATCAAGATTTTGTGCCTCATCTCTTCTCTATAATGTACATTCATCAATTTAGGCATAACATAAAATTAATTATACTTGGTAGTTTACAATTCAATCATTGAGTGTGAGATGTAGAGGATTCACTTAGAAGTCATGAAAACTCTAAGGGACATCGGTAGCTACTAACTATACCTAGAGTGTATATTCATTTAAATAGGAGTGATGGTGGATCCTCTTAGATTGTCAAGGTATGTGCCAATGAAGTTATTAGAAGAAGAGATGGCTTATGAAAAACTATTTATAGTTGATGTTGTCTTCAATAAAAATAAGAATAAATCACTCTATAAGGTTCTTTACAAGTTGGGAAGAACTAGGATCATAAAGTGGCATGATGTTATTGTATCTTCTAGGCATAGGGATTCTTACCTATTGCTTAAGGATGACTTGAAATCTTGGGACCCTAATAATGTCATTGCCAAACATATTTTCAAATTAAAAAAAGGTGTAGAAATGGAGTATAAGAAACAAGAAGAAGTTCATAAATGGATATAAAGATATGTTATGAATGATGAGGTGGTTATCAAGAATTTAGTGAGTAAGAACATTGAGCTTGAGATGAGACTGGATAGAGAAAGAAGAAGGAAGATATTACCAATTCTTAGCCACCACTAACCCATGGAAGCATGCTTGATGCTGATTATGAAGAAGGACAAGATGAGGAGGAAGACAATGTTCCTTTTATTAATAATAGGCCATGCAAACATCCACTTCTTTCTACTTCAAGTGGATAGAACCTACTTCCAAGCTTCAAGTAGGGCCCACATTAATCTCTGCATTTGTTGTGGGATCCATTCTCCAAAGCTTGGATCAACCTAACCTTAATATAATCTATCTTATGGAATTGTAACAAGGTATTGAGATATTTATGGAGGAATTGTAGGCACTACTTGGGAGGAGCATTGGGAAGGTTTACAAAAGGAAGAGGAAGCCCAAAACCACCAAGAGGGGAGAAATAACCCCTCTTTCAACTTCTCAAGCAACTGTAGAGCCCACAAGTACACCTCAAGATCTTAATGTAAGTAATCTCCCACTACCTTATTTCCCAATTTTTAGTACATCTACTTTTGATCCTAATTTTCCATTTACCTCCCCATCAATAAGCACTTCCAATACAACTACCATCACTCAGTCCTTAGTTGATACTAACATGTGCTAAGATAGTAGTTCCTTATGATTCACCATCATCCACTTCATTTTCCATGCCAATGACAA
>JARHVA010000556.1:205000-480000 GCA_037957365.1 Torreya grandis
ATGTACAAGCCTATGTGTGAAAGTAAGGCCAAAATTTTGTGTAATGACATAGAAGGCCAATGAAGCCTTGAGAGAGGAAGCCCAAACAAGTTTTTTTATTGTTAATAAGTCAATGACATATTTCAAAAGATTAGGTTTTAGTCTAACCTTCAAAAATCCTCCAAAGTCATCACCTACAACTGAGCCTAGGTAGATGCAAGGAAGGATTGTATGTTTGAGAATATAATTATCTTAATAAGGATATTTAAGTTAAATAATGATAAAATAAATCCCATTTATGGTCTAAAAAACCTTCCTCTTGGTCACTATCCTATAGAATGGCTCAAATTATAATCAAATGCTCTCCATCAACACCTACAACCAAACATTCCATTGGTACCTATAAGATTTTGATAGATATAAACAATTTTTACATGAAACATGAGGTTTTAAGAGGTGGAGGAACATATTAAATCAAATTTTAGTTCTAAAAATAACCTCACAATATTTTCACCAAGGAGACTAAATACAACTCAAAGGGTATAAGGTCTAATTAGGCTTAAAGGAGATTAATAGTATTACATAAGCCTATGTATGAAAAATTTATAAAAATTGCATTTTAAAAGAGGTATGAGGGTCCCAAAGTACATGAATATTTTTAAGATATTTTTTTTAAGATTCCCTAGTGCTAAATTTATCAAATCATGAACCATGAAGGGCTTGAGATAGTGCAAATGCAAACCTACAAGTCTATCGACCTATAGGTCTATAATTGGTGTGCATTGTTAAAGTATGCATTAAGGTGAGTGGTTTTGAATGTTTAATGGTATTATATATTAAAGGTTTAAAAGTTTTTAAATGTTCATGACTATTATAATAGTATGTAATTAGACCCAATGCCTAAGACACATATAGCAGACAAGTAGCCTTTAAACCACTTAAGGTGTGATCTAGTATAAAAAATAACTAAAGATGAATATTAGAGACTTATAAAAAAAGTAATATATGTTAAAATAGATCCAAGTTTTAAATTTTAATCATATGATGATAAATTATATTGAGGAGAGAAGCCCATACTCAAAGTTGTAGTCAAGATACCCTAGGCAGTCACCCACAGGGCTATACGTAGGAAATTGGAGAAAGTCTACATATTTTGCATGATCATAAATATTAAATGATATAAATATATTAATATTAATTCATTTTAATTTAATAATAATATTTATATCATTTAAATATATCCTAAGTGTTAAACAAACACTATTTAGGTTAGAATGTCAGGATTGCTTACAAACCCTAGGCATGACTTAGACCAAGTATCAATACTTTTGAGGGGAAAAATGCATCAAAATTAATTTATAGATATGGTGAGATATTTTTCACACATAATTTAGTAATTTAAAATAAAAAAATATCCATTTAATTTCCTATATGCTCAAGATCCCTCTCTACCTACACACAGTTTTATCAAGCCTAAGAAGTTATCCTAAGAGGCTCAAAACTCCATGGAGAATGTGATGGTGTGAGATGGATATATTAAAATTTGGGTAATTTATTTTAAATATAAACCATGAAATTATTTTGATTATAAATATGCTATGTGTTATGAATGATCCTTAAGAATTAGCTCAAAGCCCTGTTATGCACTGTGAAGAACCTAATGAGCTACTTTCTTACACTCAAAACATCAGTAAGGCTTTACATGGGATCCCAAGGAGTTTTTATAACATGGATAGGGTTTTAAAATTAATATTCCTATCATTTTTTCTATCATAAAAACTCATAACTCTATGAATCATCATTAATACCTTGAACCACCTTAGAAACACTATTTTGCACTATTTTGGAGATCAAAGAGGACATAGTTTTGATTAGTACTTGTAGGAGTAGTTGAATGGGAATAAGTGAAATTTGGAGATTATATAAGGTGTTTTTTATTTATTTTTATTTTAATTTATTTATGGGTGATTCCTCTTAATTCTATGAATCATTGTTAAGACTAGTGGAGCCTTTAATCCCTTCCTAAACTTCTCACAGTGACCCAATAGAGAAAATGTATTTTAAAACACCCTCAAATGCAAATTTTTTACCTTATAATGGATTTTAAAATATCAAAAACTCTCATGGGAACCTATTTCAATATTAAATTATCATGTGTGAGGAAAAAAGGCATGAAACAGGCTTAAAATGTATATTTTTAGATGTTTTCATGGTGTTTTCAAGGTTTAGGATCCTTAATCAATTGAAATAACTTAAAGAATGTGCTAATACCTAGTTGAGTGGGTGATTGGAGGATTATTAATGATATTTTAATTTCTATATTGATTCAATTTTTTTATTTCATGAACATTATGCAAGATAAGGTAGTTTTAGGCCTAGTCAACATGTAAAAGAGAGAGGTAGGTTACTTAATGCTTTATGGATGCCAATTAGACCAAAATGTCACAATTTTAAGTTCTAAGAGAGGAATTTTTTGACCAATTTTTGGTTTTAATTATTTTTATTTGGTCAACTAATATTTAAGGAGCTTCCACTAGACCATTTCCTATGGCATATTCTCATTGAAGGCCATTATGCACCCAAGGAAATGCATGGGAGGAGTTATGGGGCTAATTATAACTTATGATTAAGTGAATGATGGCCATGATTGACTCTGAATTCCATTCACATGCCACATTACTATTTTATCTCTCTTATATGTTCTATAAATTTGGATTTATGAGCCATTGTATGGATCCCTTAGTTGGGTATGAATAAACTCTACCCAAGTTGCACCTTGTAACCTTTGAATCAATATAAGGACTATTTAAAATTCTCTATGATAGCTTAGTGTGTTCTATAATTTTTTATTTTTAGAAGTGATGTAGTCTTATCTTCCTTTTTTATGTCTTTTTTATCACCTAATTTCTAAGAGATTATTCCGAATAGGTCATATGGTGTGTGAAAGTGTTAGAGATTGGGATTGAATCATAATCTGATTGGTAGTGTCTTGAATAAAACCTTCCATTCATCACCCTCAATTTTTATCCATATATCATAACCTCCATATGTATTACTAATGTTTAGGATTCCCCTAGATAGATTGGTTTAGTCACTATTCCTTATTTATTTCATATGTTTTTTGAAGGGTCAAATAGAGAGGATACAACATGTTGGTGCATCACCTCCCATAGATTAGGTTTTGTTTCATGCATCTATTTATACCTTTACATCAACAAGTTATTAGGTTTAGGAATTGATCCATAGATGTTGCATTAGGGTAACTAGCCCTAGAACTAGAGCTTAACCTCACCCAAGGCTACCCACGCCTAGAGGTGTTCCCATTGTATCAACTAGATGAGGTAGGTATGAAACATCTCTACCTCAAAGGGTATAATATAGACTGATAACAATTTTTGGCATGATTGGTAGGACTAAAATTAAATGATTTTTTAGCATACACTGATAATTTTATGACCTTAATGATCTACAAGCATTCTAGTAGAATATTAGCACTCAATATCTCATGCCAAAGGTCATAAGAAGGTCTTCACCCAATGGTAAGAATAGTTGTTGTTTATAGTTTTCTTGTTCTTTATTTGCCTCATAACATTTAATGATTGGATATGGAGGAGATTTATGTTATATATTTCCTTATCAACCCTATGATGACCCATACCATACTCATCATGTGTTTTAATAATCTTATATTGACCCTTATTAGTATCATTATGTCTCACATTAGTTATTGGTAGAAGAATGTGGATTGGAAAGTTGCACAAGATATTTCTCTGATATTCATGCATTATGAACTTATTTTGTCATTGTAAAACCTATTTTGTCTTATATTCATGAGTTATAATAAGATATAATGTGAAGAGACTCCATTTTTGGTTCATTATATGAGAAGAAGATGAATAGTCATAGATTAGAAATGTCTATATATACTTATATTTGTAAGAAGGGGGTTACAATTTTACAAGAGATCAACAGAGACTATCTGGTTATGGTTACTTGTATGATTTTTTGTTATGTTTTCTACATGAAATATCATGTGTAACATCTTGGTTAATTTCTATTTAAACTATTATAGATGCATTATTTCATTTTATACAATACTAGTTATTCTTAAATTTCTCAATAATGTAGAATAATTAATGCATCTTACATTTTTGTTATCCAATTTCCTTTACTTCATGATAAAATATTCTACACACATGAATTATCTCACAAATATCATCATCCTTATCATGTTTTGATACTTCAAGAACCTTTTCTAGCATCAGTCTTATGGTACTCCTTACTATCCCCCTTGGAAATCCAACTACATACCTTAGTAGCCTTATAAACCTTGTCATCCTCCTTACTACCAAGAAAATCAGCCTTACCATCCTTGGTAGCCTTCTTATTAGGATTAATATCCCTCCTTCACTCTAAAACCAAACTTTTAAGTTACACCTATTTTCTTTAATGAGTTGGAGTTAAAAAGCATGAGTAAAATCATTACTAGTGATATATTAGCCTTGAAGTAGTAGCAATCTCAATGCAACCAATCCTATGAGCCTCCGCCTCCTTCTATCCCATGTTATTATCCTTGGACCACTCCTTCCATATAAATTAAAAACCAAGAAGAGGTAAAGGTTATGAACATCAAGCCTAGGAATTTCCCAATTTTCCAAATCACCCCTTAAGTTGAAAGCATTCTTGAAAATGAAGGCATATCAGAATTTGGCAAGATAGTTACCAAGTGAAAGGGAGGAAAAAATCACACTTTAACCTAGAATTATATCCCTCATCCTCTAATTCCCATTTTAATCTATCTACCAAGTTGTATGAATTCCTCTTCACCCCCTAAACTCACTCAAGAGTAGCCTATAAAGCCTTATGTTCCAACTCCACCAGTTGGAAATTCTTTCCCTCCCACCGCCTCCCTATTTAAGGGAGCACTTATGGTTTAGGGAGTAGATGAGAAGTAGATAAATGAAGATAAATACTTGGAAGAAAAAAAATGTGATGAAGGTATGGACATATGGAAACCTTCTTAGATTAAGTGTCCTAGTTACAAAATGCCTAATCTTTTTGCCATTTAGGTGGATGAATCATATTTTAAAGAAGAAAAACTTGGTGAAGTGACAGCCTATATTAAGAAAAATTTAGTATCAGCTACAAATGTGCCTCAAAAGGTATACAATGAAAGAATTAAAGTGTATCCTATAGTAAATATATAATTGGATATCCCCCAAAATGTTCTTAGTGGCCAAGATAAGACAAGCATCCCAGATGAACTCCTTTACTCAATTGAGGATGATAATCAAAATGATTAAATTTAATCACATTAATACATCCTTGAAGAGGAAGGGGACACTCAAAGATAATACTATTTTTTGAGGAATTCCATATGGTTTTAGACCCAATGGAGCATGATGAACATAATGAGAGTGTTAAGCTTATGGAAGAAGACACTAATTTACTTGATAAGCTACCATTTAGTATGGTGGAGGAAGATGTTGAGGTTAAATAATTCACCCAAGAGAACCATATGATATAAACCCCTTTATCATTTTAACATCACCCTAAAATCACAAGAGTAATAAGATGAACTTGAAGGAGATACTTTACAACCACATCATGATTGCATAGCAAGTTGTCAAAATCTTGATAGCCCTATGACCCTTGAAGAAGAAGAAAAATATGTATTTCTAGTTGGTATTGCTCTCATTGATTAGGAAGAAGAACACAAGGATGATTGAAAACAATATATTATGCTCCTTCAAGATATTGAAGGCCTTTTCAAAGGTTTGGTTCCTATTGAAGTTCATGAACATGAAATTGAATAAGAGACACCCATTGGGGATAATGATGCAACTTGGAGTGAGTATAAAAAGCTCCTTGAAGATCAAGATGAGCTTGAATCAGCTAATAAGAATTATGAGATCACTTAAAATTCCATGAATGTCAAAGGAACATTCCTAGAATAATTATTATTTATTGAGGTTGAAACTTATAAGCAAGATGAGAAAGGTCTTAAAGTACATTAAGAATATATCTTCATAGGAGATTGGTTTGTAGCTATCACCTCACTTGAGAACATGATGAGAAGAGTGGAATTAAAGGAGAGGATGAAGAAAAAAATATAAAAGTCCAAGAGGTTACTTACCTCATTCCATTATTCATCCCATGGAGTGAAGGGTCTAAGAAACTTCCCCTATGACCTATGAGGGAGAAGAAAATTTTAGGTTAGTTGTATATAGTTAGTTATTTTCTTGATTGCCTAGTTTCCAATAAGTATTTATCAACACATCTATGTTTACTTATTACTTGTGTGTATTTTATATTTATTGGTGTGGTGAGGTTGTTGTAGTCCTTAAAAAATTTTAAGGTGCTACATTTTTTTGTTAATCTTAGGTAGAGTAGTCATCTCAAGTCATGTTCTCATGTGTGAGTCTTATGCCCAAAAGAATGAGATAGCTACTTCTCTTGATTATTAAGAAGGTCAACTATTGTGAGTCACCATGAATGTTGTTAATTTGGCTACCAAGGTCAAATATCAACCCCTATAGTTCAAAACTTTCTCATAGTGCCCTCAAAACTTGCATATGATGATCTATATCTTGTCATGGTAGGTCAAAGAGGGGTCATTTGTCATCAAGTAAGAGGAAACATGTTCAAATGGTGTACTTATGTCAAGGAATGCCTTGGTGGTCATATTATTACCTTGTTTGAGCTTGTGTCAAGTATTCATTTTGTGTTAAATATGTATAAGAGTCCATAACAATTCTTGATGTGGGCCTTATAATCTAAAATCACTCATATTGAAGATAACTCGAATGTTATAGCTCATGGCTAGTTGTGAATCCATCTAAGAATGTTGAGGACTTTAAAAATATGGAAATATTATAGGATTAGAGATGGTATGAAGATAATTTGATAACCTTATTTAAATCCTTAACATGTTTTAAGGTCTTTAGAAAATGTTAAGGTAACTTTTAATTGATATTTCACTTAAGATCATGCATATTGACTTCAAAGGGTATTCACACCATGTGAGTAGTATTATTGTGGACCCTAGGACACCATTAAATCATTATCAAAGGTAAAATTCATTCAAAGAGTCTCATTATCATCATAATTCCATTAAATAGTGTTTTCATATGCAAAAAGGTCTTCTTTTAAAAGTCAATTATTTTTCATTCACCATTAAGGGGCCCACACATGTGAAGATATGACCTTTCAGCTTCCCCATCCTTACTCTCTAATTTAAAAGCATATTTTACTTCCCACTTTACTCCTGTTATACTCCAATGGTCCTTCAAGATATATAACCTAAAAATATATAGTATAAAGAGATGTTTTGTAGGTGTTTTTAGACATGTACAACCAGGTTAGAGACAAAAGAGGATATACACTTTATGGAAGGTAATTTTTAGGTGTAATATATAAGTTTCACATCTTGAACATGAAAAAAAGGGCATAAAAATTAGTGCAATTCCTATTGATCTCTTGGCAATCTAATAAGGGATAGATTGAGTTGGATGGTATGGTCCATACAAGAGGAATTAGAGCCCAAGATATCATAAAAGATTGGGGTCCCTAGTGGGTTTGTATTTAGTGGTATTGGTTTGTAGATAAAGGCCATGGGCTTTATGAAAAATCACTAAGACCACCAAGTGATCTTAATCCCTTTACAAATCCCATAAGCTCAAGTACAAGTAAATTTATAAAATGTTTGAGCTAATTATGATATATTGAGCATGGATAAAGGTTTATTGAGTGTATTAGACCCCTATAATCATTTTATCATAGCACTTTAGGGTTAGATCAACACCTAGCCTCCCTTGGTTGATAAATTACAGGTTATGTACGAGAGTTTTTATGTTTCATGAAAAGGTGAAACATAAGAAGATCAATGAAGAGTCTCTAGGTTCTCTCCATGCTCCACTTATGATCCACATGATCATCATAAAATCATATTATACATCCTTAAATTATTTTTGACATTCCCCATTTTAATGGGAAAGGAAAGATTCAATTTTATTTTAATGGCAATCCATCTTCTAGTTGCAAGTGTATGAATGATGTCTTCTTTAAATGGAAATAATGATGCAATAATGTAGATGAGTTCCCATTTAAAAAGAAACAAGTTTCCTTATGTACTTGAAGACCAAAACTAATAGACCAACTCCAAATGCATTCACATGCCTTTAGTAGTATTTAAGGTTTTCTAGAAATGTTTAAGGTTTTTTTATGATTCTTAGGTTTCATTTTCTCCATCATAATTCTTGAACTAATCATCCAAATGCATTACCTTGTTGAGTATTCAGATGGGGATGTTTAAGGACTTAATAGGTGGTATTAAATGAGGAATAATAGTCCATAGGGGGTCTCCCAAAGACATATTATATATAATGACTCCACCAAGCCATTTTAACCTCATAATAAGCTTTGGATTCCAAACTCAAAATTTCAAAAGGACAGTGTAATTCACCTACAAGTATAAGTCCTCATATAAAATCCTATGTGTGAAAGTAAGACCAATTTTTTTGAAATGATATGAAATTCTAGTGAAAACTTGAGAAAGGAAGCCCAAATAAGTTTGTCTAGTGTTAAGAGGTAAGTGATGTAGTTCAAAATATCAAGTTCAAGTCTAAACTTCAAAAATCCTCCTAAGTCACCACCTGCATCTAAGCCTAGGTAAATATAAGGAAAGATTATATGTTTGAGAAGATAAATATATTAAGAAGGTTATTAAAGTTTAATAAGGATTAACTAAATCCATTGTATGGTATACAAAACTCTCCTCTTTCTCATTAACCTATAAAAGGGATAAAATGACAAGCAAATGCTCACAATCAACACCTACAACCATATAGTCCATTGGTACCTACAAGATTTTGGTAGAGATGTTTTTTTTCATGAAACATGAGGTTCTAATAAGAGAAAGAACATATGCAATCCAATATTAATTACAACAATACCCTCACAATATTTTCACCAAGGATACTAAAGAAAACTTAAAGGGAAAAAGTTTCAATTAGGCCTAAAGGAGCTAAATAGTAATACAATGGTCTATGTATGAAAATTTGATAAAATTTGCATTGTCAGAGAGGTATGTTGTTCCAAAGGGACATGAATATTTTTATTTTATGGTGTGAATATGTCCTAGTTACAAATTGATCAAATAATTAACCATTAAGGGCATGAGAGAGTGAAAATGTAGACCTATAAGTTTGTAGACCTGTATGTCTATAATTGCACTCTCTCAAGCCCTTAATGGTTCATGATCTGATCAATTTAGAACTAGGATATCTATAATTGTTTTGCATTGTTAAAGTGTGAATTAAGGTGAGTGGTTTTTAATGTTTAATGGTATTATAGATTCAATATTACAACATTTTTAAATGGTCATTACTATTATAAGATTATGTATTTAGACCCAATGCCTAAGACACCTACATACAAGCAATCATCCCTTAAACCACTTAAATCTTGAACTAGTATAAATAATACCTAAAGATGCATATGAGAGACTTATAAAAAATGAATATATATCAAATTAGATCCAAGTTTGAAATTCAATTCATATTATGATTAATAAAATTGAGGAGGTAAGCCCATCCTCAAGGTTGCAGCCAAGATACCCCAGTCAGTCACCCGCATGCTTATGTGGAGAAAATTAGATAAAGCTTGCATGTTTTGCATGAGTCTTAAGAGTAGAGTATATCAAGAGTTTAAGAAAACTTTTGTATAATTTAATATTATTAAGTATCTCATTTAAATATATCTCAAGTGATATATAAATAATTTTAGGGTCAAAATGCAAAGATTGCTCACAAACCCTATAAATGGGTTAGACCAAGTATAAATACTTTTGAGAGAAAAAATGCACAAAAAGGCATATTAATATATGGTGAGATATGTTTCACACCTCATGTATTAATTTCCAATTGAAAAATATACATTGAATGTCCTATTTACCTAGGATACCTTTATGCCTACACACACAATCCTATCATGTCTGAGAAGTTATCTTAAGAGGCTCAAAACTCCATGGAGAATATGCATGGTGTGAGATGGATATTTGAAGAGTTAGGAAAGGTATTTTACCTCTAACCCATGGAATTATTCTAATGGTCAAGACACTATGTGCTATTAATGATCATTAAGGAGGAGAGTTAGCTCAAAGCCCTATTATTCACTATGAAGAGCCTGAGGACTTACATTTTTTTTCTCATCAACATTGAAAACTCTATGAATCATCATAAAAACCTCCAACCACCTTAGAAACACTATTTTCACTATTTTTGAGCTCAAAGAGGACATAATTTTTCTTATTACTTGTAAGAGTAGCTACATGAGACTAAGTGGTATTTAGAGATGATAAAGGGTTTTTTTACTGAGTGTTGTTTTTATTTTTTTGTGGTTTAGGCCTCCTAACTCTATGAATCATTGTTAATACCAATGGAGCCTCTAAAACTTTCTTAAACCTCTCAAGTGAATCATTATTAATGCTATTGTAACTACTATATTGATGAAAGTTTTTAATTTCATGACATTATGGAAGATAAGGTAGTTTTAGGTATTGTCAACATGCAAAAGAGAGAGGTAGGATACATAATGCTTCATAGAGTCTAATTAGATCATAATTCCACAATTATAACTACCAAGAGAGGAATTTTTTGATTGTGTTTGGGTGATCATGATTTTAATGGGGTAAACAAAGAATGAAAGATCCTTCACTAGATAATTTAAAATGCCATACTCTCATTAAAGGTCATTATATAACCAAGGCAATGCATGGTAGGAGTTGTGGGAATGATTTTAAATACTATTTTAGTGAATGATGGTCATGATGGCCTATACATTCCATTTCCATGACACATTATTCTTTTATCTCTCTTGAATGTTTTATAAATTGGGTTTCAAGAGCCATTGTATGGATCCCTCAATTGGGTATGAAGAAACTCTACCCAAGTTATACCTTGTAAGGTTTGAATCAATATAAGGACTATTTAATATTATATATGTTGGATTACCATGTTCTATACATTTTTATCTATGTAATTGATGGAGTCTTATCTTCCTTTTTAGGTTCTCATTCTCACCTATTTTCTAGGAGATTATTCTAAATAGGTCATATGGTGTGTCAAAGTGTTAAATATTGGGCTTGAAGTGTAATCTAATTGGTAGTGTCTTGAATTAAACCTTGTATTCATCACCATAAATTTTCATCCATATATAATAACATCCATATGAAGTAATGATGTTTAGGATTCCCTTTGAGAGAGTGATTTAGTCACTAGTCATTGTTTGGTTCATATGTGTTTTTAAGGGTCAAATAGAAAAAATACAACATGTTGGTGAATTATAAACTTAGGTTTGTTTCATTCATCTCTTTATCCATTTTCATCATCAATTTAGTAGGTTTAGTAATTGATCCATATATTATGCATCAAAGGATCTATCCCTAAAACTAGAGGTTAACCTCACCCAATAGGCTACCTAGACCTAGAGGTGATCCCATTATATTAATGAGATGAAGTAGGTCTGAAAAAAATTTGCCTTAAAGGGTGAAATCCATACTGATAAAATTTATGTTGTAATTGTTCTTAGGTGTGCATAAAACACATATCAATAGAATAATGAAAATTTGGCACCAGGAGGACCTCTTTCATTAATCAAAAGGGAATATCACCAAATTTTCACTAGATATACCTAAAAGGTTAAAAATATTTACCTGTAACAACAACCTACTATATCAACCCTTAAAAACACATTGAAAGGTTAGGTTAGATAGAGGTAACTTTAGGAGTTCCTAGGCTCAGTCATATTCCCCAAATAGAATACAACCTACTTTGTGTCAAATGACCCACCCATGGTTAACTACTTATGCCTTTAGTGTTTCCAGATGTGTTCATGATATCCCTTATAATATTGATAAATACATCCCTCTCTTTTCCTTTTCAAGAGGTAGGATCATTGAGGAACATTTCAAAGCCTTCAAAAATGTTTTGAGAATATTGAATGTGGTCCATGAGGATGTAGCTTTTAGGCCTTTTCCATTTATGTTACAAGATACCACCTATAATTGGTTCTTTAATATTGTTGAAGGGTTGATAAGGTCTTATACTAAACGCCAAAATTCTTTCCTAGGATAGTTTGGCCAAGTTAGCATCCATAGTGTAGTATACCAACACTTTACTAACATGAAAAGAGAGCCCATTGAACCCATCATGGCATTTAATGTGAGGTTTAAAAACACACACACACACAGATATATATATATATATATATATATATATATATATATATATATATATATATGAATAGATAATTTGTATAAACTAAATTTTTTCTTAGCCATTGAAATGTAAAAAAATACTTTAGATCCTACCATTTCAGTGTTTGTGCATAAGGAATCTAGTATTAGTAATTTGACATAGGCTTATGTCAAATTAATATAGGTTGGAAAAAAAATGAACCCCTAGTCTCAAATTTTAGTACGGAAAATGTGTATCAAACATACCCCATGATAAATTTGGTTCTAAATGTCAATCAAAACATTGTGGCCCAGAATTAAACATAGGCCTATATACAGTTGTATTTATATCATGATGCACCCAACCAGGATTTATGTTTACTAAATAAATTTATCCAAGCCTCCAATCCCCAAAGAGTTTAGGCTTTATTCCTAGTCAAAAATTCCACCACCCAAGATGACACTATTGACTCTAATAAAGCTAAACTATATACCATTCAAAGAATGGTACATAAAGTGAGTAATAAGTTATTAAGAATATAGAAAAGGATGGGGAATGCTAGTGGCCAAAATATAAGCTATAACTTAGGCTATCCAAGGTCTAATAGACCATTTAATAGTTTTAGTAATAATGTGGAGTAGCCAACCAAAAAGGGTCTAAATATGAATATTCTAGAAGAAACACTACCCAAATGGTGTAGAGTTCATAACACAACTCATCATGGATAATTAAGATACATAGATTTTTGCACAACATTTGAGATCTTCCAAGAATAAATGGATACACAAGAAGGTTTGACAAATAAATCTAAGCCCCCGTCTTCCAATACCTCTGACCACTCCAACACTGTAATGGTCTTCAACACATATGATTTTCCCTTTAAAATAGAAGATGAAAATGAACTAGAGAATATTTTCAATGAAGTCCATGCCTTCCATCAATTTTAGAGGAGTAATTATAACCTAAGGAGAAAACATCCTTTCACTACTTCTACACCTCCAAGAAATAATGCCACCACTCCTCCATATATAAAGAAAAATAATAACCCACCTCCCCCAGAGGAGAAAGATTAACCATAGCCCATAAGTTCACATAGTAGAGGAGGGTAAAATATTATAGAGGATATGAAGAAGATCAATGCTAAAATTACCTTTCATGAGTTAGATCAAATCACCAAATAAATGGCATTGTTACTAAAAACCTTGCCTAGAGGATCTTCTATAGACAAGTCTAAAAATACCTAGGATATTTTACAGACAAGCCCAAAGTCCCACATTTCCTATTGATAGATATAATGTTTAGTAAGAATGTTCATAATTATATGGTGGAATTAGGTGTATCAGCTAATGTGATGCCCATAATTGTATCTAATAAATTAGGTCTGACCCTAGACAAATAAAAAAGAGTGGTCCTATAGCTGAAAATATCTTTAGTACCTTATGTTGGGGAATTATTGAAAGTGCACATATAATTAGCCTCAAAACCTTGTCTACAATAGTACATAGATATCTTGGTGGTCAACATCCCAATATCTTAATATCTATTACTTATTATGGATTGGTCAAAAACATTAAATGGGTACATACACACTAATTTATCACATACATGGCTGCTATAGAAAGGTATGCCCAATCAAATTAGGATTGACCAAGAGCGTAAAATGAAGTAATTGATCACTAATTACAACATAAAAAATGATAAGGTCAAATTTTCATCCTCACATGATGGTATTTACACCTTCACTACATAACATAGGACCCCATGCCAATATTTTAAAAGATATTCATAGTTATGTACTCTATATTTTTATGGATCCTGATCTAAATAAGGTTTTAGTGTTGGTGTAGCCCTAATAAATCTAGAGAGGAAAAAATATGTTGTCTCATATATATTATAGTTCCCTTGTACTAGTAACCAAACTAAGTATGAGGGATTAATCCTAGGTTTACAATTTACCTTGAAGCATGGCATTAAGTAACTACAAATATATGATGATTTTAAGCTAGTGGTCAACTAGATCAATTTAAAGTATCAATGCAAGATAGTTTATCTAAATAAATACAAGCATAGATCCGAGGGCTTAATTGAATCCTTTGAGGATTTTAATATTAGAGACATCCCAAGGGAATAAAACTAGGAAATAGATGCATTATAATCTTTTGTAGCTAGCTTTGCACCACTCTAAGAGTCTAAGATGTAAATATTTCAAGTGGAGCTAGTGACTTGTCCCTCAGTTCTTGATAATGTATAAAACTTCTAGGTCTTTGAGGATGATCAACAAATTATCCAGTTATTAAATAATTTTGGGGCCTTTGAAGACCAAATTATATATGAGAAAGACTTTGAGTGTATATAATTATAAGACCTTGGGAATTATGGTATCATGCAACTCAAGGAGAATAGAATACCCATGGGGATGGTAGCTTTAGAAATTATCTTTAACTTGGAACCACAAGCCAAAAGGCAAAAGCATCTAAAGATAGATAAATATGATTTTGATAAAGAAAATTTGGGAATTGAGGATTCCTCCCAGTATGTCAACATTGGTCTTTATTTCACTCAAATTGAAAATAAAAAGTTCAATTATATACTAATCATGTACAAGGACATTATCACATGGACCTATGAAGACTTGAAGACTTTTAATCCCATGGTAATCACCCATACTATTCCTTTAAACCTAGATAGTAGACTTTATAGGAAATATCAAAGGCATATGAATCCCATTCTAGGACCTCTCATTCAAACTAAATTTTGAATGTTATTAGATGTCAAGATCATATTTCCTATTAGACATTCTACCTAGGTGGTAAACTTAGTGCCTATCAAGAAGAAGAATGGTGAAATAAGGCTATGTGTTAACTACAAAATCTTGAATCAATATTTAGATAAGGATAATTATCCTCTACCATATTTGGATGAATTAATATTTACTACCAATGGATCTAAAATGATGTCATTCTTAGATGTTTTTTTAGGGTACAACCAGGTGTTGGTGGAAGCATAAGACGTGATGCATACATCCTTCACCACAAAGTGGGGGACATATGCTTATAAGAGGATGCCTTTTGGTCTCATCAATGTTGGGGAAACATTCCAATGAGCCATGGACTATGCATTACAAGGACTTATTGGTAATTACATCATCATTTATATGGATGACTTCATTATATTTTCTAAATATATAAAAAATCATGTAAATTACCTATATAAAGTGTTTGATAGATGTAGAAGATATGGAGTGTCCCTCAAACCTAATAAGATCATATTTAGGGTCATAAAGGGTAAGATACTTGGTAAAATTATGACCAAATACATAATTTCTATTTTTCTTAAACGATTCGAGGCCATCTTGAATATATCACCTCCTAATAGCCAAAAATAATTGAAATCTTTCTTTGATAAGATAAACTTTGTGCACAAATTCATTTCTAGGTTTGTATAAATCATCAAACCACTAAATGCCATGATAAAAAAGGATGCCATGAAATAATAGATAGTGGAAACCAAGAATTCCTCTTGAGACATTAAGATGGCAATTATTTAGGCACTAATATTAATTATTCTTGACTTCACTAATGATTTCTTCCTATATTCCTTTACTTTCAAACATATCATTGTTGTAGTACTTAGCTAACAGGTAGATGACAGTGAACACCAAATTGATTTTATGCGTACTAATTTAAAGGATGTTGAATTTAAATATTTAATGATAAATAAGAAAATTTATGCATTAGTCAAGGTTATAAACAATTTTAGGCATTATATCTTGAGGAAAAAAATTCATGCTATAGTCCTAGACCTCGTGGTCGAGATCATCTTAACTAGAATGAACTAGGTGAAAGAAGGGACAAGTGGATGGTAAATTTGTAATAGTTTAAATTAGAGATCAGACCAGCTAAGATGGTAAGAGGCTATGGAATAATTTAGTTAATGACAAAGATAGACCCATGAATTCAGTTCAAGTAAGTTAATTTAAGTCTAAATAGTTGGAGGTGAGTGGTATGCTCAAATCATTCATTATCAACTCACCAAGGATAGTCCCCTTAAACTGAATAGATAACAAAGGAAATATTTGAGGCTCAATTATACCAACTACATGATAAATTGGAATTATTTTACCATAAAAAATATGAGGGCATCTACCTAAGATTCATATTAAGAGAATAAGATGCGGATATTTTGGACAATCTACACCAAAAACTAGGCATCAAACATCCTTTTAGGATGATAATAGCCCACAATATCCCATAATATTTTGAGAATGGGGTATTATTAGCCCACTATTTTCAAATATTCCCATAACAATGTTAGGACTTACCACTAATGCCAAGTCTTTGGGAAGAGGGAGGTTAATGCCACTATGCCACTACACCCTATCATTGAGGATCATCCTTTTACACAATGGGGTTACAAATTTCGTTGGGGTTGTCAATCCTAATTATTTGATAAAACGTAAGTTCATCCTTGCTTCCACTACTTATTTCACTATGTGGATTGAAGTCGTGGTCACCAAGAACTCCATAGCTTAATATGTCATTAAGTTTATAAAGGAGTATATACTAACCAGATTTGGTACTCACATATATTTGGTTAGTGACAATGGCTCACCTTTTCAATCAACTAAATTCACTAAGTGGCTCTATGATAATTAGATAAAAATCAAGTCCTCTTCAAACTATTACCCCCAACGGAACACATTAGCTAAATATATAAAGAAGAACTTGATGGATGCCATGAAAAAGTTAGCTCAGGACAAGCCAAAAGAGTGACACTTGTTATTGAAATATGAATTATGGAAAAATAGAACAAGATAAAAATAAGACATCAAAACTTCACCTTTCCTATTGGTGTATGGATAAAAACTTATTTTTCCTATGTCCCTTAAACTATCAACCTATCATTTTATTCAATACTACATGGAAGATTATCCAAGAGTGTATTCTAGATTAATGTAAATAATCCACATTGAGGATGTAAGGACTAAATAATTTTATAGCTTTAGTAAACACCAAGACATTATTAAAAGGTGGTTCGATAAAAGATCCAAAATAAATGCCTTTTGGATCTTAGATCTAGTTCTCTTATAGTATAAAGCTCATTAAAAAAAGGGTGCAACATGACAATTTCACTCCCTTATGAATTGGACCATATGAAATGTCAAAGAATTTAGGTAATAATGCCTTCCATTTGAAGTATCTTAGGGGTAATAACCTGGCCTTCTTAGTCAATGAGTAATTTTTTAATCACTACTTCATGGCTAATCTCACTAAGAATGTCTTTAAGTAAGTCCAGATGTTATGGTAGAGGTAAAATTATAATAATTTTTAATTATTTCATAGTTAGTTTTCCTATTTTCTACATATTTTGTCATTAAGGATAGTTTTTGTGTTTTCTAGGTTAACCTTTCTTTCTTTCAACATTTTATTTCCTAAGTTAGCTTCCCTATTTTCTAGAGTAGGTGTCTTTTATTTTAGATTATCATAATTTAATCCTTCCTGAATGATCAAGAGAATATCCAATCTACTATACTTCATGCACAAGTTTGATTTTATATATTAAATCTTCCAGGCATGTCCCAAATGGTGAGTAAGTGAAGTAAGAGTCTAAGAATAATACACCAACTAGTTAATTCATAGGTTTTGTTTAAATCTACATATTTAAGAATTTTGAGATTTAGGTATGCCACAAGAAATAGACCAAGGTCATTTCATAATTAAATACTTTTATCATGTACATAAAAGTTACTCTCATTACCATGTGCAAATTAAGATTTTTTTTATTCCTTGGGTCAAGCATGTTTTCCATGCTACTAATTGTTTTGAAATAATACCCATTGATATGGAGTCCATTAATAGGGACATTCTAGAAAATTTAATTTTACTTCTCTCATACACTAGATCACAGTGGTTACCAACCCTCTCTACCATTCATATTCTAAAAAATGATCAATGTATCCTAAAGAGTGATCTGGTAAGCCAAAACAATCTAAAGGTCATCAAAGAATCACATAATGAAATAAGATCAATGTATCATGCATAATTCAATTTTATGAAAGGAGGAAAGGGGGGAATCAAAGGTAAATCTTATAAGGCTATAAATTATTGAATGGAAACATAACAATGTCTGAGCCCCTAGATTTGTTATGCTTAAAATAAGGCATTGTGAAGCATATAGTCTATTCCAAGTCATTTATAAAATTTTCAAAACAAGGATAAAATAAATCACTCTACCAAAAATAGACCCAAGGTGTAATCAAGGCTATTATGTTGCATGTGGTTTTTGGAACCTCTTTCCTATTTTTGGTTTAATTATCTTTTTATGGTGTGATCCATGTTCACTTTATAGTTACTAAATATAGATTTTGAATCCTTGAATACTCAGGAGTATTCCCCCATGTGAGATTTCATTTATTGTGTGCCAACATACCCCAATTTATTTATTTTTAAAAAGGGGCCCAATTTTTCAAATAACTTTCCTGCTTTCAGGATCTATGAGGTAACCTAAACTTATTTCTTGACAATAAAACTAACATAACAACACTTCTATTATTACAAACCAAAGTTATGCTTAAGCTTGTCTCTAGTTATATCTCTAACCTTTGGTTTATTTTGTGCATGTCTATCTAAAATATTTTTTGATTCTAATAATTCATGAAGTTTGCTTGTATAATCTATAGGCATGATGGGTTTTTCCTCTTTCAGACTAATTGACTTACATATTTGTCAATATTTATTTCTTTATGTTTTATCTTATGCAAATGTTTCTTTACTTATAATTCTTCCTAATTTTCACTTGGACCCGTATCAAGTCACCAAAGCTTTCCATATGGAATTCACTCTCTCTCTCTCTCAAAGTTATGAAGGCAAGTAATGCATGCTTTATAATTAAATGTTCTAAAAAAATTATGCCTATACATATCATGATCCCACTCACTCAGTGATTGATAGATTGAATTTAAATGTAAAAAAGTTATGGGCATAGTGGAGTAATGATAGCTATCCACATGTCATAATATTTCTCACCTAATTATTAATAGATTAAACTTATCTATACAAAATTCTTAGAGCTATCAAAGCAATGATAGCCATCCACGTGTAATGATACCATAGACCTTTAGCTATCAAATTAATATAATAAGTTTCTAAGTCCTCTAAATGATTGGAGTGTTGATATATATGCCTGTGTCATCATCTCACTCATTTTGATCCTACACAATGATAATGGGGGGTATGCCACTCTCGAGGCCAGTGAAAAAATGACAAACTTCTACATGTCATGGTATTATAATATTGGGGTAATAAATAAGCCATTTAGAAAATAATGAGCCTGGGAAACAATAATATTATGCTCTTTGGGGAATCATAATCTCTCCAAGTGTCAAATGGAGGTGAAAAAGTGCTTAGATCAAAAATAAGGGAAGCCACCTAGAACTAAGGACAACAAAAGGTGATGACACTTCACCAATAAAATTTAAAATATGAAAATATGATAAAGCAAATAAATCCAAGGCCATTGGTGCCATTAATCCACATGAATTGGATGATTAAGTACATTTAATTTATTAAAGATGAAAAATCTAAAATCAATACATGTGATCAATAAAGTTAATTATAGACAAATTATTGTCTAATGAATAATTAAAGTGAATTTGATCTCTCATGTGACCAAAAAATTCCACATTGTTAGATAAATAGAGATATTAAGTGTGAAATAATGGATTATAATTCACAATTTCTATCACACCCATATGTATATTCCACTAATGTACCTGATTAGTACATGAACACAAGGTTAGATGAAGATGACCTCAACCATGAATTCAACCATTATTATACTATATGGGAGGAATTCAAAGTAGTATAACCCTATTTCCTTGGAGGCCAACTCTCAAATTTAACATGAAGATACAAGGAGGACCTAGTGGTAATAAACTTTATAGTCTTGCATAATAATATGGCAAAACCTAAGGTAATACCCTGCATTAACCTATTATTTGATTTATTTATGAATACCCAAATTTATAATAAAATATTGTATGTTTACCAATGTAGCACCTCAGAACAATATATTAGTGGGTTTACCTTTGAAAAATGCTATAATATCCCCCTCCTAAAATGGACTATAATCAATCCCTAGTTAATTCATGTATGTATGCAAACAATTCAACCAACAAGTTATGGGAATGAGATAGTGACCCTAGTAACTTCACAATTAGGTGCCCTATTTTTGCTATTCCCATTTCCATATTAGGCCTTGCAATCTAAATTTTTATCAATTTTCTAAATTGAATTTATTTTTTCCCTAGTATAACCTACGTTAATGATGTTTGGATTCCCCTATTTTACACCATAATCACTTCTACCAAGGTCATAGCTATTGGAAAGATCCTTATTTCTAATTTGATTATCTAAGACCTCAATTTAGCAAATAGATTAGATGACAACTTTTATATGATGTCATATCTAGTAGACACGATAATAGGGATTGTTCATTCAATTCTTGATGAACCTTAAGAGTTATAAAATGAGTATCCTAAGAATTAGGTTTGTTATTAATTCAATGCTCTTCATATACACAAATTCAAGAAGAATATGACTATGCTGACTAATACATTCTATCCAATGGCATACCAAGCCATTTATGGTAAGGATATGTCCATATTGTCTAACCAAATATAAAGAACCATTAAAATTATTGGTGACTAATAGTTCTATCTAGACTATAGATTCATCATAATAGAGTGAATTAGATATCCTCTTGTATATTTAACCTAATTTATCCAAAATAAGGTAGTAGAGTAGGAAATTGCAACCTAGCTAGCTAATTCTATGGATGTTAGACTAATAAGTTCCAAATAAAGAGTTATCCACCCACTTATTGTTAGCATTGGTAGGATCTAATACACTAGGTCAGAACATTTTCATCAAGTAGGAAAAATTAGATCCCACTATGATCTCAAGTGGGCACCTTATAGGTAAGGGGATCTAAATCAAAGGGTCATGAAGCACTTGAATAGAGTAAATGTAAAGGTGAATATTGATTACAACCATGTATCATATCCATCTAATGAATTATTCCTCAATTATTTTAATGATATAGAGGTTCACACAAGAATTAATTGGGTAGATATGTCTATGGTGGTGGCTAAGAACATGTAATATCATCTAGAAACCATCAAGGAAGAGGCCAATTAAATTAAGGTAGAGTATTAGGTTTCAATACCTCCTCAAGGACCCTTCCCATAGGTTCAAGCCTAAAGATCAAAATAGGCCTATCTATTAGGATAATAATGTATGTTAATTACATAAGAAGTTAGCCAATGACCTCCCCAACATCCCATCCTAGTGGTCATAGTTTTATCAACCACCCTAGTGTCCACCCTTCCTCACCTAGTGGCCACTACTTAGGGTCTCACAATTATAACTTAGTCTGGCAGAGTGTTCTCTATGTTTCCCTTTCTTCCACTCATAATAGTTCTACAAGTGAGTATCCCATATTTCCTCCTACCTATTTCTAGTTTGGCTCTAGTCATCCCCCTAGACTAAACCATCTCACCATCACCTCCATCAACATCTCCTTCCACAGGACAAACATTCACTTCCCTAGGTTCACCCTCAGCATTCATTGATAATCTCACCTCATTACCACATGTATCCCCATTATATTCACATGTTTTTTTTTCACCCCTTCTATCATCAACTTATACTCCTACAATACCCCACTTGTATACAAAAGGAATCAGGGAGCTCCTTTAATTTTTCCTTAGAGTACCCAAGTAAAGGAGACTTCAAAGGAAATGTTATAGGGGGAATTAGATAAAATAAAATATTCTAGATCATCATAAATTATAAAAATAATAGAAATTGAAAAGGAGTGGTTTAATAAGGAGGAATGAGAGGATAAAACATAAACATCCTTATCTAAAAGCATATGTGATACTATGGAAAGTGACCTCAATGATGAATTGTTATCAGAGGAGGCAAATCTAGGTGACACTAAGATCTTAAAGACTAGTTTAGTCTCAACTAAATTACTTCAGGACCCAAACGGAAACAAAGGAGATGAAGTAGAATCTAAGACCTTGGCTTCTACTCATGGGAAATATTTAAACCTATCTCAAGCCTCAGTACCTCCTACCACAACAAAGACTCCTAAAATAATAGATCCCTTAGTTAATACTTATCAAGTGGTATGTACACAAGCTCCTCATTCTTTACCTATTATTACAACTAATAGTATAGTTAATGTACCTACTGTAACACCTATTCTTTAAGACCTAATTCTAGCATCAATAATCTAGGATATGGCATCCCCCATTGAACCTTTAAAATATTGTACTAGAATTAATTACATGATGGTGATGGATTATTTTTAGAATTTTATCAGTAGCCTTCCTACCTATAAATTCTTTTCTTCCTCAATCCCTTAGTCTTTTAGACTTAATAAATAATTGAACTTAAAATATTTGGTCTCTACCACCATTTTGGATTCCCCATTTAATCCTCCCCAACCATCTACTCAATTAGTCCTACCAATTGGTCATGCAGCCCAAATGGAAAATACAAACATTACAACATAGAAGGAGGTGGAGAAAGGAAAGCTAGTAACTAACATAGTGACCCTAAAGAAGGTCACAGGTTAAATAAAATATATTCCCCCTTTATATCAACTAAGAGAGTCTTCTCCAAATCCTATGCTCCCTTCAGGAAAATCCCCATCTTCCACTCCTATAGAGCAAGCTGAACCTTCACAAAAACTAGCTAATTTGAACATCCTAAATGGATAAATGGGAAAAATAAGGTAGGCATGACCGAGTTATTGTTGAACAACCAATAGTCAAGTTTCACTTTGTTAGATAAAATAATACTAGGAGGAAGGTCAAAAGGAAAAATATAATGTCTAAAGGATAGAAGGTATAATTGGAGTAGAGAGAATATGTCTTCTCTTTGACAAAGAGAATAAAATTAATCCCTTTAGATATTATCAATTACATAAAATACCCATATACCTTTGTAGACTCTAAGAGAGGATTAATAAAATAAATGTTTAAAGGCTTTGATCAAGACATGGAGGCATTACAAGGAATAATAACCATACAAACTTTGAGGTACATCATGAATAACACATAGCGAGCATCTCAAAAGCTTTATGACATTATAAAAATAATAATAAGTGCAAAAAATGAGTCACAACATAAGTGGGGATATGTATTCACCCTTGATGAATGGATGAAGAGAATGGAAGATAAACTTCATTTCTTATTCTAATCAATTTGGAACAAATCCTATGACCATATAACTTAATAACTTATCAAGATTCATCATGGGCCTTAAACTAAGTATCTTCCAAGAGATATAGCTTGATTGGATGGTATCAAGAAATGTAAATTTTAATTCAACAACTCAATAGATACAAGGATCATGCCATTACAATGTTGGTGGAAATGATAATAAATGGTGTGATTAAACCCAATGGGGAATTGGTATTTAGGTCAATCTTTGAAGATATCCTCCAAATAGAATCAAATAGTCTAAAAGTAGATGTCAAGGAAGCAGTATATAAGACCCAGGAAGACTTACTATAATTGATATTTTTTTTGAGAAATTGGGTCATTAACATAGAGACTTTTTATGTGGAGATTGGGCCTATACTAAATGCACATAGATATTTTATGGATATACTCCCCCATCTCTTCGAAAGGCATTTATTGGACTTCAAGTCAATTGAAATGGACTTTCAGGTAAGTCATACCCTTTATTTTCAAATTCAAGCAAGCAAACAATCATATTTGACTACCCTACCTCTATTAGCTATTTCAATAGCAACTACTTCTAAAATACCTTATCTAGCCATAGTTGTAACTTAGGTTATAACTAAAACAAATATCAAGGTCCAAGTATGAACAATTATCACAACCTCTTTGTAGGCATTTCCCCTTCTAGTTACATCAATTATTTATAACAAGATGTCATTGTAACAATGTTTTGTGCTTTGTGAATGAGTTTTTTATTGAGGAAGTCTATCCTCCTATCCACGAGTTTGTGCTTAAAGAAGGCTATTTCCTCTTTTTTTTATGGTTGCTTCTACCCTTGACAAAAACATGGCCTATTATCCTTACTCTTCCTCATCATGGTTGAAAGGTATTAACTTATTCCTCTATAACTAGAGATTTTCCTTTGTCTAATGGTGCCTTAGATGATGAAGATGGAAGGGGATATTTTAAAACTTCCTTATCTAAAAATACATATGCCATGGATACTAGTTCCTCAATACCAATTTAGGTTTATTCTATAGTGTCCTATTATTTAAGATATTCTAATGTCTCTAGAAATCTAGTATATTGTCATTGGTTGAGACTACCAAGAGTCTATGTAACACTTGTCTTTATCCTAGGTAGGGTTTATGATATTGACTTCTCCATTGAAGTATTCCTTCTTTCACTTATATTTAAAACAATAGGTTAAGATGTATCTTGAGCTTATTCTTCCTCATCAAATATTTCCATGATGGGTATCTGGTCAGAAAATAAGCTCTAGAGTCTCTTTGGAGATAAGTCTAGATGTCCTTATGTTTAATTTCCTCTTCCTCACTAATTCCATAGATGGATCCTCACAAGTTTTGGGATAGATTTGAGTGTGAGATATGAGTATAAATGTTTGAGTTTTACCTTAGTTTTCTTCTTCAACCTTTATGTATAAATTCTTCCCACTTATCTCTCCATCTACTTTCTTAGGAAGTGGTGTTGGCATATGAGTTGAAACAACTTATGATGTCTAATAGAGACTACATATTGTAAATATATTTTTTCCATAACCTTGATGGCTCCATATTAAAAAAATGGTAAATTGACCCTCCATTTATATTTATGTAATCCTTGATTTAGGTGGTTCACAATTTTCATTTCATCCCCTCCAAGAGAACCATATTGTCCATAATAAGTAAATAATTTGATGACCCAAACTATAATATTTATCCATTGATTTGATAAGATTTCTCTTTTATTCCTTTGGTTATCCTCTAAGTGATAAAAATTAGATCAAGAATGGGTTCTCCTTCTTCATGGAAGATATAAACTAGGTCTTTTAATGTGGATTTCTCTAAGATCCTCATCCTTATTTATGGAATCCATAATATTTTATTGATTACAATAATGTTAAAATAAATATTAATGCCTTTAACCTTAGCATATTTTCCCTCAATATTGATGATAAACTCCTTGGATAACTCCTCATCATATCCTTGGAATTTCTCATGAAACTCCATCTACCTAGATTCCTCAAAAAACACTGCCACCACCTCATATTATAATAGAGATTATGTGGATTCAGGTTATGATTTCTTCTTCTGACCCATCTTGTGAATTTTTCAAAGAGTTTTGATTTTATTATTAAATCTTGGTAATAAAATATAGGAGTGAAATATTAGGTTAGAATGTGATATTATTTTCTAATAAAAATATCATAATATCTTTGGAAAATAATAGAGTAAATCATAATTAAAAAAATCTATAATTAATTACCATGGCTCATGAAATATGTTTAAAATTTGATAAGTATATGACATAGGATGGTTTTAGGTGAAATAAATAGTTATTTTCTATGTTAGGAGTGACTTGAGAGGACCCAAATCTATCATATCTTTTTTACTCATGAAAAAATCCACCATTAGCCCTCTTCTTGACTAGGTTCATGCCTTGAATAGCCTCCATCATGATGAGTCATTATATATATATATATATATATATATATATATATATATAATTTTACTCATGAAAAAATCCACCATTAACCCTCTTCTTGACTAGGTTCATGCCTTGAATAGCCTCCATCATGATGAGTCATTATATATATATATATATATATATATATATATATATATATGGTTCATGATTTCTTATATCTCATCATCTTGGTGACATCATACCTCTTTTTGGTTCATTTAAAAATACATCCAACTGGTACATGTGCCTTTTTTATAAATGAACTTTCTAACTCTTTGTAAATATCCATTTTTGGCATGTTCTTACTTGAAAGAATATTCTTTTGAAGAGTGGATTAAATTATATATAAACCTAAAAAATAATCCTAATCATAAAATAATGAAATTCATATACCTTTAATTACCTATGGTTTATCTTCATTCCTAGTTTTGCCACTTATCTTATGATAAAAATACCACACAAGTTAATTCAAAGTTTTATACAAGTTAACTAGGAGTACTATTTTATTGCTTTGTTTCTTGAAAAAAGTTGTCATTTGTTAGTTTTAAAAATTTTCACCCTATCTATTTGTGTGTGTGTGTATGTGTACATATATATATAGACACACACACACACACACACACACACACACACACACACACACACACACACACACACACACACACACACACACACATATATACACACACACATATATATACACACACACACACATATATATATATACATATATACATACATACATATACATATATATATACATATATGTATATATGTATGTATGTATATATGTATTTATATATATATATATATACATACATACATATATACATACATACATATATACATATATACATATATATATATATATACATACATACATACATATATATATATGTATATACATACATATATATATATACATACATACATACATATATACATATATACATATATATATACATATATATATACATATATATATACATATATACATATATATACATATATATATATATATACATATATATATATATATACATATATATATATATATGGTAAGAAGTCTACCATTTATTGGTTTTAAATCTCCTTCCTTTATTAGACTCAAAATCTCATTCTTTGGTTATGATGTAAAAATAAGGTTCTTTCATATAACCAAATTATTTTTGAGATTGAATCTATTTAAATAATTTATCCTTGCTTGAAGTATGATGATATATCCTTAAACTATGTCCATATACAAATAGTGTCTTCTTTTTTCCATCAATTGGCAATAGTTGAACTAGTCCAATATCAAAAATATTCTCTACTTTAAAAGGATGTAACCATCTATTATGGAGTTTACCTTTGAAATGTTGGTACTTTCAGTCAAACAACAAGGTTAAATATCCTTCTTTGAATTTTATTTCCTTGATGTGACTATCATGTCATGCATTCCTCTAATGTTGAATAAGTTATGTTTGATATGAAATGCCTAAAGTTTCATCTAATCAAGTTCATTAAGTTGAAGAATTTTATTTGTTTGTGCTTCATCTAGATCTATGCCCACATCCATTATTGTTATTACTACTTATAAATCAAATTCAATTCAAATTAATGACTTCTTCCCATACACAAGTTCATATGGATAAACTCTTGTGGTGGTATTCCATGTAGTACTTTAGCCCCATACTACTTTAGGTAGATTACTTGCACAATCCTTTTTGTTAAAGGTCACTATATTGATCAATATGTTCTCTAGTTATCTATTGATAACCTCAACTTGAACATTTCCTTGAGGATGGTATGGTGATGACTTATTGTGGGTTATGTGATAGTGTTATGTAAAATATTTTATCATGTTAGATTCAAATTGAGGGCCTTGATTTTATACTATTTCTCTTGGTGATCCAAAATGCTACATGATATTGTAGTACAAAAAATTGTTAATTATTTCTTCACAAACAAATGGTAGAGATTGAACTTATACCCACTTAGTGACATAATTAGTACATACTAAGATGCACTCCTTTCCTTGAGATTGTGTACCAATGGGACCAATGAAATCTAACACCTATTTCATAAAGGGTGATAAAACTATTTTAGGATGTAAGGCCATCTTATTATACAATGTGATTTTCCCCATCCTTTGGCAAGGATCACATTGCCAAATATATCTTATCACATTTCTATGAAGTGAAGGCCAATAGTATCCATCCTAATGTATATTATGAATATTTCTTTTGGATAAATAGTGGCCTCCTCCTAGTTCATCATGGAAATGTCTTTGGATGTCATAAATTTCATCTTCTCTAACACACCTACTAGGCACATTATCAGGGGCACATTTAAACATAAAACCATTAATCCATTTATAGTTAAAAATATTTTTAACAAAACATTTTATTTATTTATTAATGAAATCACAAGTAAATTTCCCTATGGCTATATAATTGGCCATATTATCAAACCATGGTGTGAATCCTAAAATTATGACCAATTGTTCATCTAGAAAACTATCCTTTATTATCTCATCTTCACCTAAAATATTCAACCTTGACAAAAAGTTAGTAACTACATTATCCTTTCTTAGATCATTGGTGATTATTATATCAAATTAATTAAAGAGTAGTAACTATCTAATGATCCTATCTTCTATCACTAGTTTAGATTGCAGACTTAGGTTATTATTTAAAGAGATAAATAATGAAGGGTTTTAATGTAAATAATGATAGGTTGCATCCATTCATTATTTCTCTTTAAATATTAATATAAGTATGCAATATAAACATTATATTATTTATTCATAATGATGGTTCATGGAATGTGACCCATACTGTCAGTTAAAAATTATTACATAGTTCTAAGTAGAAATATCTTGGCATTACTTCATAAACTATGGAAATACTATCTCTTTGAAACTTGTGGTGTTGATTACATCAACACACCCTTATTCCATCAATGAAATCATGGAACCTTTTTTTCTTAGGAGTTTGATCTCTTTATTATGGGGTGTTTTGTGGTTTATTAGTTTGGGTCCCCATTTTTGGTTTTCAGTTTGTTTGGTGAGGGTCTAAGTTACTCTTCCTTTGCGAAAACCTTTGGTTCAAGTTAGCTTTAAACTCTAAAATCTGAGTTGAATTTGAATGTCTTCCATTCTTTCCCTTCTTAGGAGCACTTGGATCAAACTTGGATTTTTATAACCTTAATGTGCATATTATATGGATTAAATGACAAACATTTATGTTCTTTACACCTAAGGAGATTCATTTCAATTTTCTTGAAGGAACCTTTACCTTAGAATAACAATGTGTAAATTGAACATTTTTTATTTAATTATCTAAAAATATTTAATTATTATTCATGCCTCAATGCTTTGGTGGGATTTTTGTTTCAATTTCATTTAGACCTTTTTAATGATTTATTTTAATTTAAATGGACAAGTATTTATAATTTTCTATTATAAAGACGTGGTGAGTATTCAAGTCTTTTAAATGAAGAATTAGAACCTGTATGGTGTTATTAGTGGTTGTTTAAGTTACAAAGTATAGCTTTGGCCTATTAAAAATTAATTTAAAAATAATTTAGACTCTATCTATAAAATTCCTTAATATTTTTAAAAATATGGTCTCATGACTTTAATATTTTAATAATGGCTAAGTCTTGAAGTTTTCTCCTATACCTGAAATCCCTCTAGATATCATGGTCATGTTTATCCAGAGCATGGGGGATCATATAAATGTTTCTAAAGGAAAAATAATCATTTTTTTATCCATTTATCTTACATAATATATCCCATATTCATTAATTGATCTGAATCATTTTGAAAATTGGCAAAGTTTTTTGGGCCTTCTACTTCCTAAGATTGTGACATGTGTTGCCTCTATGAAAGCCTTGGGCCTGATTGAGTAAAGTTAAATTCTAAAACTTCTCCACCTAATTCCAACCATTTGATCTTATATCAACATATCACATTTGAAAGGGCCCTAATCCATCCAAAGTATTTAGGTTTTTGAGTTTTCTCCTGATTACCCTCCCATCATTTGATCTTAAAATTGATGGCTCAACTTGATCCTTGACATAGAGGAATATTCATGAACCAAGATATCTCCATGGATAAAAGGATTGAAATCATGCCACATGGAATGATATTAGGATACTGAGGCTCAAAAGAGGTCTTAACCATAGTGATGATGTATAGGCTTCATGATCGGTCCATATGACATGATCGTGTTCCATCTTATTGAATATGAGAAGTTGGGATGATGCCACATGGCATCATCCCATGAACTAAAGCCATAGAATGATGAATGATGGTCATCTATATGGACCTAATGATGTAATTATACCCTCTAACATAAATTTGATATGCATCTACCTATCAATAGATCATCAATTCCTAAGTCTTAAAATCAATGAGAGGTTGTCATGTGGTAGTTTTCACTAGCTTAAATTTGATAGTTGTATTGAATGTCAAGACTATCAAAATTATAAAAGGGTTATTTTATAAAAATAAGTTTTAATATTGGGTCTTTCTAACTTTAGATTAAAATTTTAATTAATTATATTTAGTTTTATCTATTGAGTGTTTAATATGTGGAGTGCATTTTTCTAATAGAAAGCATCTGATGTGTGTGAATTTATTATTTTAATATATAAATTACTATTTTATTATCAAATTATTTTTTATCCATTTAATGATTGTTTCCCTTCCCATTGATTAGTTCTTATACTTAGTATTTTTTTTAATCAAAATGTGTAGTTTCAAGTGATTTGATGTGGATCCTCCATGTGTCAACCATCCAAGGATGCTACCAAAGCAAAGATATTTAAAAATGTAATTAAATGTTTGGATGCCTCAATATTTACAATTGTGCCATGTGGCATGATCATAGAGTTCAAAGTGATGGGGGTGAAATTAAATAAACTATAAGTCTTGAAGACCTTGAGTCCTTAATATCATGTCACATAGCATGATCATGGAAACTTTAACCCCCAATACGTCAAAATTAGTAGAGAGCCTTGAAGGCCAACCAACTATAAAATATCCTAGATAGATAGTTATCATGGTTCAATGGAATGTAGAAATAACATAGAGCCCCAAAGATTTAAGGCTCAAGATGTTGTCATGTGGAAATATCTTAGGAGCCCAAAACTTGGGAGATGTATCAAACATAATGAATAGCCTAAATTATTTTAATGTCACCATGTGGTGACATTTTTTGCGTTGATGATTTGGGGATGATGAAGTGATAGATGAAGGTTTTTGATCATTGATATCCTATATCAATGGTTTATGGTATATAATTACCTATAGGTCCAATAGCAAATGCCCTTGGCTCTAAAGGGTTGAGATGACACCATGTGGCACCATCCTAGGAGCCCAAGACTTAAGGGGAATGAATACATGGAGTATGTAGTCATATAAAATGCAAAAATTGGTAACTTGAGTTTGGCTAATGACACCCAACCCATAGGTCCCTCTTTCTTGCTTTCATGACCCTCTTAATCTTATTTTCATTGATTTCTAGTCATCCATAGCCTTCTAGACTTGGTCCCAACTCACCTAAACTACTCTTTCCAAGACAAATCATACCCCTTAGGTCTTTTTTTCTTAGGATAGTAGTGTCACATTTGGACTATACCACCAGTGCCACTCCTATCTACTTTTGGTACTATTATCCAAGTCCATTTTTGACCTCAATGGTCAATTTATTCTAGTTCCCCATCCTTATCTTTGTTGGCCTAACATAAGTACATTCAACTCATGACCAATAGATCCCTATAAAATCCCATTCAAAGATCATTTAGAAAGGGTTGGAAAATATCACTACGAAAGCAAGAATATAAGCAAGACTATTCAAGTAATCTTCCCTAGTCTCTGCATATAGCCAACCAACACACTTACAAGCTCATTAAAATCCTTACACTAGTCCTTAGCCACCTTAAGCACATCCAATTTATCATTTTTAATCTTTATATACATAATTGAACAAAGCACATCAAGTGGGAAAACTACATATAGCTTGATCCTTCTTCAAAATATTAGTATGTAGGCAATATGCCCACACAAAAGGTGTGAAGCATGTCCAGTGCATCTTACACACACTAACCCCATCCTCTTGCTCAAAATTAGTCAAAGCACAATGGAAGATAGGATTCAAAGAAATAATCTATTGTATAGGGTGCTATATAGACTTCTAGCTATCTAAACTTCATAGATAGAGTCACACAAGCATAACAAACAAAACCTAGAAAGCTTAGATCATTAGGATAATAGTGGTAGAGGTAGAATATAACATTGGTGGCGATACTATCTAGTTTTGTAACTCCTTTCCAATCATGAAATGAAGTTTAGATCTCATTTTATGATAGTGTCCTAGTCTTGTATAGTGAATTCCAACCTCTATCTCAGTTGGATCAATCAATTTCTAGCTAAGTTTTATTTTCTTCTCTGTGTTACTATTTTTAGAAAAGTTTAAATTGCAATTAATTTACAAAAATTAGTATCTTAACTATTTTCTATTTATTTACTAATTTTACTACTCAAACTCTTTAACTAAATTAGGAATAATACCCCAATATTCTAGAAATTATTAAATCATTTGGTGAACCTAATTTACTTTGTTTGCACATAAAAACCCTAAAAACCCTAGGATAATTTTCCTACTAAATTTTCATATTTTTTTCTAATTTTTTACTTGCATAATAAAATAAAAAATTAGAATTAAATTTTAAATTTTTTTATTAATTTTAAAATGATTTTATTTTTAACCCTAGTTGCCCATACTAGGTCCCAGTATTTTTCTAGTAATTTTCCACTTATTTTTTGAATTTTTACTAGCATATTTAAATCAAAAAATACATTCAAATTTCAAAATTTAGTAGTAATTCTCAAAAACATTTATTTTTCAAAATCCTAGTTGCATCTACTAGGTCTCTTTAAATCACAAATTTTTGAATAAGTTTTTTAGTTTCTACTTGTATATTTAACTCAAAAAATCACTTTAAATCTCAAAATTTTATAGTAATTTTCAAAATAATCATTTTTCAAACCCTAGTTGCATACACTAGGTCCTATTGCTTTTAATATTTCACCTACCATTCTAAAATCAGATTTTAAAAAGGGATCTCACTTATTTACAAATTTTTCTTACATTTTTTTAAATAATAAGGAGATCATACTTGGTCCTTTCATGTACATGAATGATTAATTTTATCATATGTTATACAAAGCTTCATTATTTGCATTTCAATCTTACTCTTTATAATAAAGGATGTTATTACAAAATTTATCGTTAAACATGCACAAGATTTCAATATTTAATTTGCATACTCTGTCTCTCTCTCTCTCTCATGTAGAGTAATTTCCAACTCTATTTTGCTAAACATGTTAGAAATATTATGTTACAAGTCAAATATCTTTATGCATTAATGCATAATTCCATTATCTATACACTTTGTTTTCTATCCTTCATATGGAAAAAAAATCAAGTTTATCTTGCCACACATATTAGACATATCATATCACATGTCAAATTTATTTATGCATTAGTGCCTAATTTCATTATCTCTATCCCCTCTTTGCTCTCTCTCATGTGGAATATTCTTTGTAATCATATTTCTATACAACTTATAACTCTAAATACTTATTTAACATGTTATCTCTCTATTATGTGTAATTAAATCAAGAATAAAATTCTTACATACTTATATGATCCATTAAATATGCTAATAACCACCTATCAAGTTTCAATATCATATCTTATGCATAGGAAAGAATTTCCTTCTCCTCCTCTCCCCCAAGAGGGTGATAAATACCTTCCCTCTAATTAGGCCATGTTATCACCCCTATAAAAGGTGAGGTATCCTATAATATTTTTCCTAATGCATATATTTAGCCTATAAATTCTTCAAAACCTCTTCAAAATATGTGCTTACATGTTCAATAGGAAGCAACTAGGTTTTGTACTTGTGAGACTCTAAGGGTTCAAATCACCAATATGAGCAAGTTAATTTAAGATTTACAAACACAAAATAAAATATTACATGACAAGATCACAACACTATAAAATCAAATTATAATACAAAATCCTCAAAGGCATCCTAGTGTCAATCATGTGTATGCACCTTCAACTAGTCAAGTGATTGAAAGCAATGTTACATATCAAAATAATAAATCACAACAAAGTAAATCTCCAACTAGTGATTCAAAAATAATTCAAATATCAACTAAGAGTTCAAGTGAGGTACTAAGGGAAATGATTAAATCTAAGCTGATCAAAATACCTCCTTTACATCTAGTGAGAAGATCTAGATATTATTGTGCATATCATAGAATGCATGGCTATCACTTAAATTCATGTTTTGCATTTAAAAAACATATACAATATATACTTGGTAATGAATAACCTAAACAAGGTAAATCAATCAAGAAATCCACAGTGACATAGGAACACATTCACAAAGGGTCAATTCAAAAATAATACAAAAGTGGTTACCAACGAATTACTCAAAATAACAAAAGGATCAAAAATAAAAATCAAAGCAAGAAAAAGTACCACAATCATAGGTAAAGCATGAAAAATATGCAAATCTACCTCTCTAAAATAAGGCTCAACTTTCAAAGTCGTATGGGTTTGGTCAACAATATCTACAACAATTTGATTATTAAGGCCAAGGGTTGGGCAAGCATGCTCAAGGCATCACTACTCATATTCTATCAGTTGATAATGTTTGTCACCAAGGTTTGGGACTTATTGAACATCCTAAGGAAAATAATTCAAAAATGTAATTCATCAAAAGAAAAGATCCAAATATTAAAAAAGTTGACACTAGCATTCCATTGGTTCAAAATCAAGATGATAATGATGATTGGAACAATACAGGTTACTATAATTTCCAAGATATTGATAATGAATCCAAATATTTAGAGTTATATTCATAGCCATTCCTTTCTAATTAACAATCATGCATGATTCATTTATTTGGTACATGACACCATGATAGGGAGTCTCCCATGAGACTCATCGATTAGTATCATTCCTTCCTAGCTTATTTGTACATAATTTCTCAATTTCTTGTACATACTCTCTTTTCAAATTATTTTTAAATAGTTTATTTTATTTACTTGTACATAGTTTCTTAGTATTTCTTGTACATAGTTTTCTTGTGATTGATTGTACATATCTCAAATCTCAAAAAAAAACCAAAAATAATACAACATTCATACATATTCAAGAATCCAAAAACATTCAAATATTTCAAAATACAAAAACATGAAAATAACTAAAAAACACCAAAAATATTTTGATTGTATGCATTATCCATGCTTTACATTTATACTATCATGCTATACTTACATCTACTATTATATGTTATTATTTGTCAATTTATCTACATCACCATGCTTCACTTGATCTCTTTTGAGTGTGTACAATGACATCCAACTCTGTAAGTGCTTCACTCTAACCATTGATGGGGCATCTTCCTTATATATCGAGACATGCATTGATATACATACCCACTAGGGGAATATTCTACATGACTACACCATTCAAGTTATGTCATTCCTACACCACACACTCTAGTTATCATGTTGATGTATATTATTTACTAGCTTATAACAATTGTGTATTTCTCAATATATACCTAGTTTTATATTACCATGTCTTGCATACCTTCCCTCTTACTTTGATTAGTTAGATGTGATTGTATTCATATTTATTACATTCTTCCTTTCTTACTTTATGTAGCTAGATTGTTTGCATTTCTAATTTCTTATTTGTCTCTTGTATGTGCCTTAGGAAATTTGCCAATGTCCTTTGCTTATATTCATGTGTGTACTTTAGGAAATTTGCCAATGTCCTTTACCTATACTCCTCTATATGATTGTGTCTTCCACATCAGCCTTATTTGTTTTAATTTTATGTGTATGTGGTATTTGAACATGCCTTGTATGCTTGATTTCTAGTTTGAGTGACATATGTCCATGTCCCTTATTTACTTGGCCCCTTGGCCACTCTTGTATGCTTATTTCTTCTTGCCTTGTGTGCCTACTGATTGATTTTTATTTTTTTTGCAATAAAATAATATTAATCACACATTACCTTTCTTTCTTGGATGCCATGATGAACAACATGCTCCATCCCTCCATGACAACTAACAACTAATAACTAACTAGGCTTCTCATTCCATTTTTAGTTTAGTACATTACAAATGTTATAGCATTGTTATATCCATCTAGGCATACCCCTATTGATTTAATAATCTCTCAATACAAATCATACTATATTTTGAGATATCTTATCAATTATCATTGCCATATCATGTATCATTACATAATAACATGCTTTTAGGGCTCTTTATTTTGAGGGTAGTCATTATAGGGTCTTCATTTGTACCCTAAAAATAGGGGGAAATAAATAAGGGTTTTGTCCTAGAGGTCATAGCTCTTAATAATCAAAACAATAGTTTTTAAAACTCCTAGAACAATAACTAGACATCAAACCAGTCAAAATAGACTAGGTAGATAGTCAAGAATCTAGAATAGTTACTAGATTTGTCCCTAGACAATAATTCCCAACTTGGACAATAGTGTCAGTGATACTAGTGTCTACTTTTAGTGCTCCTATCTAAATATAAGAAAAAATAGACTTTTCAGAAGTAGGTAGAAAATGAGGTTTAGTTATAGTTTTGCATAGCTAGACCATTTTAGAATCAGTAGTTTTTAGTACACTTTTTCTCAAAGAATCTACATATAGGGGGCATCATGAATAGCATGATGGCTCTCACTTCTAATTTTAGGCATGGTAGTTGATATATCTTCCAGACAAAAATCCATATTTTAGACACTAGTGATTGGGGGCAATGTGCATGGCACATTTATTTTCTTTTCTTTTTGAGTTCAACATTACCTAGGCATTGTTAGCAGTTACATGCCTTATTCCATTTTCAAGTGGTTGGCATCATTTTGGAATGGATTTCATAAGATCCTAACTTCTCAAATTCCTAATTTCTTTAGTCTCTTTCATACAAACCTAGTGCACCATTTTGGAGTGGCTTTCATAAAAGCCTAATCTCTATCATTTAGAGTGGCCATGAGTGGCCTAGTTTCCAAAATACATTTAGATATTCATACCAACATTTTTATATTATATTATATTCATGGGATTCAATATCCATCTCATATGATATATATTTCATACTGATATTATTTCATATCTTCACTTTACAGGGCAATGATGGAGCCAAAGGACTAGCTAGCCTTTATATTCTTGAACCACCTATTCAGAAGCATTGGACATAGTCTAAACACTGATCAACACATTGAAGACCACATATATTCACTTAGTGGGTGATGATGGATCCAAATGGATATCCTTTGCATTCTTGAGCCACTTTTGAGGAATTGAGAGCTCAACTCCATTCACAATATTACTCTTGGTATAACACTTTCTAGCATTACTTAGCATAATCTAGTATCATAATAGGTTTTGTATTGGTTCACATACCTACTGAGGTATTTTAATTCATTTATCTTCCTCTCTCTCTTACCAAATTTTTTACATTCTTATTTTAGATATATCATATTTATTAGGAACCAATCTACTCTTTATTTTTCTTGCAGATTCATACTTCACAACATGCTCTCTCTATGCACACCCAACATCACACAGCTTCATGAGATTTACCCTTGTAGGTAATTTTAGGTATGATTTATATTTTTACTTTATCCTAGTACTTCTCTTTTCTTCATCACTATAATAAAGGGGTTGGGGCAAACGTATTCATATATAATGCAAAACTTGGTAACTTGAGTGTGGCTAATGACACCCAACCCATAAGTCCCTCTTTCTTGCTTTCATGACCCTATTAGGCTTATTTTCACTAATTACCAATCATCAATAGCATTATATACTTGGTCCTAGCTCATCTATACTACTCTTTATAATATAAATCAATCCCCTTAGGTCCCATCTACTCAGGACAGTAGAACCACACTTGGACTAAAACACCGGTGCCACTCTTGTTCACTTTTGATGCTATTATCCAAGGTCATTTATGGCCCAAATGGTTAATTTATTATATTTTCCCATCCTTATCCTTATCTACCTAACATGATTACATTCAACCCATGATCAATATATCCCTATAAAATTCCATTCAAATATCATTTGGAAAGAGTTGGCAAATATCACTAAGCAAGCAAAAATACAAACAAGACTATTCAAGCAATCTTCTATATTCTCTACATATAACCAAAAAACACACTTGAAATCTCATTAAAATCCTTATACTAGTCCCTAGATACCTTAATAACATTCAATTTAGAATTTTTCATCTTCATATACATGATTACACAAAACACATCAAGTGGGAAAACTATATATGGCTTGATCCCTCTTCAGAGTATTGGTATGTAGGTAGTATAACCACACATAGGGTGTGAAGCACATATAGTGAATATTACACACACTAACCCCCTCCTCTTACTCAAAATTAGTCAAAACATAATGGAATATAGGGTTTGAATAAATAATCTACTCTATAAGGAGATATGCAGACTTCTAGCGATCAAAATTTTGCATTTAGGGTCACATAGACATAGTGAACAAAACCTAAAAAGTTCAAATCCTTAGGATAATAGTGACAGAGGTGGACTATAGCATCAATGCCACTAATTTCCAATTTTTATTCTCTTATCCAATCACAAAATGAATTTTATAACTCATTTTATGATAGTGTCTCAATCCTGCATAGTGAATTCCAGCCTCTGTCTCAATCAGATCAATCAATTTCTAGCTAAGTTTTATTTTATTCTCCTTATTACTATTTTTAGAAAAGTTTGAATTTAAATTAATTTACACAAATTAATATATTAATTATTATCAATTTATCTAATTATTTTACTACTCAAACCCTTTAACTAAATTAGGAATAATACCCCAATATTCCCAAAATTATTAAATTAGAGTACATTGGGAGCTATAGGATCATGTTACATGGCATGGTCACATTTGATCAAATATTAGAGGTCAAAAATTAAAATCAATGAGCATCATATAAATCATAAATAAAAATTAAATCCTAAGGTAGAGAATGGGAGAAGGTCATGTGGCCTAGAAAAGATATCAATGGCTAAGTAAGCATGTCGAGTCATCCCTATAGGCAAAGAGTTCAAACTTGATGATCATTTAGCTCATCAAAGACATCAAGCTAGAGAAATGGATTATTCCATCTACCAAGAGAATTTTTTTGAATGAACATGGTTTCTAATGCAAGAACATGGCCTATTTCAAGTCTATCATAATCTCAACCACTCTTAACCCATTAAAATTTAATGATTATAAAAACCCCAATAGTGGGTTGAATTGGGGAAACTCAAGGGACTTAATGGTCTATAAGTAATCAAATAATTAATGTAACAAGTCTAGCTCAATGTGATTTTAATATAAACATAGTGATCCAAGACATTTTTTTAATTTTGTAGATCAATCTCTCCCTTTGTTAAATTATGTTGGTTATGTAAGTAAAGTTTGTAATTGAATGAATGTTATAAATCCCATTTATTGTTAATCAAATGGCATATATTAATATTTTGAGTATTGTGGATCTTAGTGGATATTTCTTGTGCATGTATTATGGTGGTTATGTTATTTCCCTCTCCCAATCAACTTCCTCTGGACATTTCTTGTGCATGTCTTATAGTGGTTATGTTATTTCCCTCTCCTATTAAACTTCCTCTCAAACTCTTACACCATCCTTATATTTTTGGTTATTCTAGGTTTGGCTCATCTAAGAATTGGTTTCATGGGATTTGCACATTTAGACACTTTACCTTCACCTTCATGAAAATATGACCCTTTTCTCTCATTTTCCCTCTTTTTTGTATTTTTTTATGATTTTCTTATTTTAGATCTTGAGTATCAATGAATTCAATATTTTTTTAATGATTATCATGATTTGTCTATCTCTATTTATTAATTCTATTGCATTATTGTATCTATGTTTGTAATAAACATGTTTTAATCAATTGTAGTTCATGCTTAATCTATGTGATAGTTTCTTAGGCATTATTTCTTAGTAAAATGCATATGGTTAGTCTTAAATACTTTAGCACATGCCCCTTGAATTGGAATCATCACAACAATCCATTGAATAAAGATCAATGTACCTAGACCAAGTAAAATAAACCTTGGGAAGGTCTTTAAATATCTTTTAAATATAAGTAGAGGTTCTTAAAATCTCCCTTTGCCAAAATTGTGTTGGTTGTGTCAAAATACCAAATCATAGAAATAGCACTAGAATGACGGATTTGAACACAAGATAATATTTTTAGCCAAATGTTAGACTAGAACACTTTTAAAAAATTACCAACACTAAGTTATACTAGAATTAAAATTGGAAAGCAAAAGGGTGAACACTAGATCAAAGTAGGTTGGAGTTTAATTTAAGATCTTGAAACTTTGTGAACATAGAAAACTAAGGACCATAAAGGGGGAAAAAACTAAATGTATCCAATTAGGTGGTATCTCACCTACAACTATAGTCACTCCCTTTTTTATTCCATTTTTTGTCCCTCAAAATCAATAAATGGCCAATCCAATGGCCTAGCTTGATTGAGGTAATTACCTTGTTAATGTACTAGGAATTCATGATGACCTACCTAAGAATCTAGATAATTTTTGTCTAAAGTACATAAGTGGTGGAACTCAAACTAATGAAGAACAAATCTAGGCATTCAAATATTCCCTTATCTAAACCCAAATTCAATATGAGTATGTAGAATGTCATTTGTTTCCCTATTTTTGGGGGAAAAGTACCTACCCCTAGTATCTAAGATTACCAATTGGCTCTATCACCACTTGGGATGATTTTGAGATAGTGATTATGAATCAATTCAGGATCCCAATTAATACAACTATTTTGTATCCCCATTTTTATACTACTAGGAGAGAACCAAATGATTCATGAGCATGTTTAATACTTAGTTTCACAAGTTATATTAGAGGCTAAAAGACCCATACCTCTTAGAAAAGGATCTAGATATTCATACCTACTTGAAAGCTCTTGACCCATTGGCATCCATGTTCCTTAGCATAAATCTTGATGTACTCACATCATTATCCTTGTCTTATAATTAAGTGGTTAATATTAAACATCAAATAGCTTCATAAGGGTATGGTGTAGGACCACTACCATCATTAGGGAAACAAGTTTCTTCTAATTAAATACCTATGATCAATCAAACTCTCATACATAACATACCACTAATGAACCCAATCCCATGAGATATGTATTCAAATTCAAATCTACTAAATAATCCACTCCACTTAAAATTCATGCCTATTCAGTAACCATATACACCTCAAAATCACATAATGTCATAGGTGAGTAATCAATAATTAGTTCCCATGTCATATAATAATGTTTTTATTATGCCAAGAACTAGAGGTTATGTTGCTTCAAGTGGTATTCAAAAAGTTATACCTTTATTTATAAAAAATAAAACACCTATAAATAGTGCTCGTAACTAAGCACACATGACTAACCTATCATTTCGTAACTAAGCACACATGACCACCCTATCATTTATAAATGTTGTTACACCTGTGGTCAACCTATATCTATAAATGGAAAGCTAGTATAATACTAGTGTAGACCTATAAGTGGCTAATTTTTATAAAATGTGTCAATATTGTCAAATGACATGGTTAATTTATATAATAAAGTGCCTAAAAACATAAACACCCCACCTAAAAGTAGGAATGTTAACTTTTATAGGGCCATAGGTAGTGTAGTACTAGGCCTAAAAATATAAAATATAAATTATAATACCAATAATAGGGATTCAGACTTAGTGAATTTTCTTGACTTGGATTTGTCAACATGGTGTAAAGTGCACAACAAAAAAAATCATTCCAAAATGGATTGTGTTGAATTCATAGATGCCTCTAACATATTCCAAATGGAGATGGATAATCTTTAAATAGTTCATACATCTGATGACAATTCAAACCAAGATGGAGGAAACACAAATATATCCATAGGCTTGAATAATTACCAATTCCTATTTGAAGATGATAAAGAGCCTTATGATAACTTAGATGAGAGTCATGCCTTTAAGCATTTCCAAAGGAGAAATAATTATGAATTGAGATGTAAATTTTAAAACCTTTTAACCACCTATACTCCTTCAAATAACACCTAAATTCCACTAGTCTGGATTCAATCAATAATCCCCCTCCACCTAATCAACCTACAACATCTTATTAATCTAGCAACAACATAACCCCTCCATAGAATGATAAACTAATAAAGCAAAATAGACCTTCATATAACATTGTATGAGTTGCTTAAGATTTATAATTAAAAATATTTTTTATTAAAATAAATACCTTCTCTTAGAGGTAAAAAACATGATAATATTTTTGATTCACATGTCACCATTTACAAAAAAAACTAAAACTATGCCTTTTTTACTTATATTTCATATTTTTGGTAAAATATTACATAATTATCTTGTGTATTCATGTGCTTTAGGTAACATTATGTCATATTCAATTTTTCAAAAATTAGACCTCAATCTAGTGAAATAAAATAATAAAATTTATCAAACCAGACAAGATAAAGGTGAACATTGTGGGAGAGTTTAACCATATGCATATGCACTTATATTTAGATCCAAGAACTAAATAATTTATTAACATCTAAGTGGTGGACATACTAAATTCATATGACATGATTTTGAGCATAGATTGGTCTAGGATGTTTAATGGTTGTATGGAAATTAACTTCTGATCTATGTATCTCCCATGGAGAGGCATCCCAAACCAAATCATAATTGAGCTAGAATGTAAGATTACTCACATAATTATAAAATACAATAGGACCAATTAAATTATGTATGAAGATTTAGAACCTATATTGTATACATTTCAAAAGGAATTATAAGGTCATGAAAGTGTCTCTATTAATATGTTGATTATGCATCATAAAAAAATTAGGATGTGATGAGCTATATCAATTAAATGAGGAGTATTTCCTTTGTTCCTCCAAGACAACTTAATTTCATAGTGATTCCCTAACATATGATAATGTGTAACATTTTGATCTAAGTGTATATAAAAGTTGTAAACAAATCTTGTCAATAATAGGTATGAGTGAGATAAAAATCAATAAACTAAAACATGGGAAAAAAAATTTGTAAGCTCCCATGGTGAGAAAGTCACCATTCCATGTAGCCCAATGTTTACCTCTATTATTGTATACCTAACCAAAAGGTTATTGTGAGTTGAAAAATATAGTGTATGCCCACTAATCATTGAGAAAACTAATGAGGAAGTTAATGTTGTAGCTGTACCTATTCATTAGAATCTAACATGCACAAATGAAAATCACTTGTGGATTATAAAATTAGATGGTGCTAAGTCTAAGAATGGGTGTGATATTATAATATAGGTCATTTTCCCACTATGTAAATCATACTTGGTTTCCTTTCACCTATAATTTTCATGCACAAATAATAAGGCTAAATATAAGGCACTAGTTCACATCCTCTAATTTACTATGAAAAAGAATGTGAAGAGCCTCAAAGTGTTTGGTGATTCAAAAATTATTTTCAAAAAAATGAGAAGCCAATATTATTTCAATGATAAATTATTATTTATATATTTTTTGAGTAGGTAACTTGATAGATTACTTCAATGCATTTAATATATAGGCATTTCCTAGTAGAATAAACTACATGGTAGATGCATTGTCAATAGCTAAAAGTACCTTGGAAACTATTGATGACTCTAAATTGAGGAGATTATCAATGGATTTGGTAACTATTCCATAAATTATTGATAAAATTATGAGCTTCCATCTATTCAATGAGGATTAATACACTCTTGAATTCATCACCAACACTAAGGTGTTTGCCAACCATATTATAGATGAAGATAGTTGAGAAGAGTGTGAACTAGATCAAGAGGGGATTATGAAATTTAGAACAAATAATATGATAAAGGGAATGATCTCATTAGAGTGAATATTTTATATGGATTATTAATAAGAATATAAAATATCAAACTGACAAAATGTATGCTTCATAAACTTTATAATTTAGGCAATGCCAATTATTTGAAAAATGTGCTTTTAGGCATGACATGCACTCAAAAGGAAAAACAAGGTGTCAGGATCTAGAACACAAAGCTCTAATACCAGCTGTTAGGATCCTCTCCTTAGAGTACAATTGATTACTTTTATATAAGCAACTAAACACGGAATTAAACCAGAAGTAATAAGTAACTAGAATTCAGAAACAACATAGAATATGAGATAAGAGAAACAATACAATCTGTATTAACACTCTTCCAAAAGGAAATACAATGAAGAAACCTCTTCTTCCCACACCTCTTGGGTGTATAGTAATTCTCCCTCAAGATTTCTCTCTCTCAATCAATTACAACCAACTCAACACTGAGTTGTTCTCTTCACCAGTCAGTGGTAATCAACCCAATGGTTGTTGTTGCCTACTGCCAATCCACCAAGTAGATCTCCTTGATCTTGCACCCTTGAAAATCTAACTAATCTTACTTACCATTTAGATCTCCCTAATCTTGCTACCTATAGATCAACTGATCTTACACCCCTTGAGACAACCAACCCAATTGTTGTTCTTACCTTCAAGTTGAGGATCTAATCCTTCTTAGTCCTTTATTACAATACAACCCCATGGGTCTCTTAAATAGATCCCAAACCAAAAAATAATTAGAAATGCAGAATCAAGACTAAAATTAGTTTTTACATGTAAACTAACTGTTCATCTAAAATTAGACCAATTTTGGAAACACATAGGTGACCGACGTCGGTTCCTATCTGATCGATGCTAGCCAACCATAACTGATGCCAGTTACTATGTAGCTAAAGATGACCGACGTCAGTTGGCCTAACCAATGTTGGTTACTCTGTAACTCAGCAACCTCCACCATTTGCATAATAGTGAAGCTTTTAGCTCCACAACTTAACAATCTCCCACTTGGAGATAAATAGTTGCACCTATACCTATACATCTTCTAATTTGTTTCTGGCTTGTATCCCTCTTCAAGTTTAATCTTGAAGACCAATAGAAGTTGAGTGAAGATTCAAATTCTCCTTTGTTCTTGGCTTTGTTAACATATCTATAGGGTTCTTATCCTTGCTAGCTACCGTGACTGCAATAACCTTCTGCAACTCTGAAATCCAGCTAACCACCATTCCACCAATAGTGAACACATATCCTATGGTGCTCCTCCTGTCATCCAAGTCACCTTCCATATCCAAATCTACATACCCATGTAGAGAAGTGCTTGACCCTGCATAGCATAAATACCTGTTGTTGGTCCCTCTCAGATATCTGAGAATCCACTAAACTGCTTTCTAGTGCTCCTTTCCTGGATTGGCCATAAACTTGCTAACAACTCCCACTGCTTGGGTAATATCAGGTCTAGTACATACCATGTACTTAACCTCATCATGTGATTTAGGACATTATTCATAGCTCAGCTTGAACTATCCAACCATAGGTGTGCTAACCAGTTTTGCATCTTGAAAATTGAACCTCTCCACTACCTTATTCACATAATCCTCTTGAGACAAAATCAACCTGTGATTTTCCCTATCTCTAGAAATACTCATGCCAAGGATTTTCACTCCTAAATCCCTTATGGCAAATGTCTGAGCTAATTTTACCTTTAGCTCAGTACTTCCCTACATGTGTGACCCTACAATAAGCATATACACTACATACAGTAACAGGATAATGTAGCTAATATTATCCAACCTAGTAAAATAAACACAATGGTCACATTGACATTGACTAAAGCCATGCTTTGTCATAAACCTATCAAACCTCAAATACCACTATCCTAGAGCTTGCTCAAGACCATATAACCTGGCCTTCTATTTCACCTATCCATTCTCTCCTTTCTTTAACCTATGAATCCATTCATCTTTTAGTGATTTCTTTCCAGCTGGCAACTCTACCAAATCCCACATTTGGTTCTCTTCCAAGGAATCAATTTCCTCATTCATGCCATGCCCCCACTATTTCTTGGATTCTACCTGCATTACCTCTTTAAAACTTCTAGTTTTCTACCATCAGTGAGCAACAAGTAGTATAAAGAAGGGGAATAATGAATTTGAGGCTTACTTACCCTTTCAGACCTCCTCATGGGAATTTGAGACTCATTGATAGCTTACTATCCACCCAAATTTCATTCTAACAGTGACCGATCCTAGTCATCTCTCAGTCTACACCTGACTGATGTTAGTTCTATGTGACCAACCTGATCGATGTCAGTTCTCACCTGATCGACGTCAGTTTCCACCTGCCTGACATCACTGACTTTGGTCTCCATCGAACTGATGTTAATTTCTTTTTGTTTGATGTCAGTTCTTACCTGACTGATGCTAGTATTTGTGTTTTCTTGTGAGTGATGATTTTTACCCGTGAGCTCATTTTAGATCATAACCTTATCCAAATCAACATGCCCTACTAAAAAATATTCAGCCTCTTGAGCTGATCTCTATCCATCATCTTCTCCTTGAAAACCAAGGCTTTCTAGTTATTAACATTTGACTTAAGAACATGCATTCCCTTCTCACTCATGTGACCAAGCCACATCTTTGCATCTACATATGAAGTAGATAAAATAGAAGGAGAATCAGTAATACAAGTAGATAGATAAAGTGTACCTACTTTCTTACCTCTTTCTAAAATAAGTGCACCCTTGGAAACATTCCAAGATTCTACTATGAGAGTTACTGTGCAACCCTCATCACCCAACTTTCCTACAAAAATCAAATTCTACTTCAGGATTGGGACATGAATGACATCCTTCAACACCCATGTGTTGCCATTCTACAATTTTAGTTGCACTTCCCCTTTGCCAACCATTTGACAAGGCTCACCATCCCCTAAATAAACTTTTCAATGTCTCCATGGACATAATCATGAAAAAAATCTCTATTTGGGGTTGCATGGAAAGAGGCACCAGAATCTAAAACCCAAGATTCTACTTTATCCAAGGAACATATAAGAGCATCTTGTGCAATAATACCTACATCATTTGCTTCTTTATTTCCTTCATGTTGATCTTCTACCAACCAACAATCTTTCTTTACATGCCCTTTCTTTCCACAATTCCAGCAAGTTATACCTCCATTTCTGGATTTGGATCTCCTGTCTATCTTTGGCCTTGATTTCCCTTACTTGCTCTTCTCTCTTTGCTTGCCCCTACTTTCAACACTTAAAGCATTACTTGATGTTTCCCTTGTGCTTTTCCTGTGAATTTCTTCATTCAAGATTACACTAACACCATCATCAACTTTCAAGATATTTGAAGCAGATGTAGTATTACTAACTACCATTACCAAACTATCCCAACTTTTAGGTAAAGAGCATAAGATTAAGAGAGCCTTAATTTCATCATCAAAATCTTTATTGACTAAAATTAACTGATTTACTAATCCATGGAAATCACTAAGATGTATATATACTGATCCACCTTCTTGCATTTGCAAATTAAGTAATTGCTTCATAAGAAATACCTTATTCGAAGCTAAGGGTTTTTCATATAAATTTTCCAAAGATTCCATTAACTCTATCATTATCTTTGCCTGTGATAAGTTAGAAATCATAGACGATGCCAGGCTCAGCCTTATAGTGCCAAGAGCCTTTCTATCAAGAACATTCCATTTTTCATCTTGCATATCTATGGGCTTTCTTGAAACCCCACACAATGATAAGTATAGATCTTTTTGATACATATAATCTTCTATCTGCATCCTCCATGATTGATAATTCTTGCCATTGAATTTCTCTATTCTTAATCTACTTTCTTTTGCCATTGCTTTACTCCCACTCAATCAGAAACCCCTGAGAGTGAACCTATAATCAACAAACACTAACCTACTCTGAACCAGGCTCCAATACCACTTGTCAGGATCTAGAACACAAAGCTATGATACCAGCTATCAGGATCCTCTCCTTAGAGTATAATGGATTACTTTTGTATAAGTAACTAAACATGAAATTAAACCAAAAGTAATAAGTAACTAGAATTTAGAAATAGCATAGAATATGAGATACAAGAAATAATACAATCTATATTAACACTCTTCTAGAAGGAAATACAATGAAGAAACCTCTTCTTCCCACACCTCTTGGGCGTACAGTAATTCTCCCTCAAGAGTTCTCTCTCTCAATCAATTACAACCAACTCAACACTGAGTTGTTCCCTCCACCAGTCAGTGATAATCAACCCTATGGTTGTTTTTACCTACTACCAGTCCACCAAGTAGATCTCCTTGATCTTGCACCCTTGCAGATGTAACTGATCTTACTTACCATGTAGATCTCCCTGATCTTGCTACCTGTAGATCAACTGATCTTACACCCCTTGAGACAACCAACCCAATTTTTTTTCTTTCCTTCAAGTTGAAGATCTAATCCTTCTTAGTATTTTATTACAATACAACCCCATGGGTCCCTTAAATAGATCCCAACCAAACAATAATTAGAACACGGACTCAAGACTAAAATTAGTCTTTACATGCAAGCTAACTGTCCGTTTAAAATTAGACCAGTTCTGGAAACACACAAGTGACCAATGTCAGTTCCTGTCTGACCGATGCCGACCGACCATAACCAATGCTAGTTACTGTGTAGCTAAAAATGGCCAACGTCAATTGGCCTAACCGATGTCGGTTACTCTTTAACTCAACAACCTCTACCATTTCCATAACAATGAAACTTTTAGCTCCACAACTTAACACAAGGGATTGAAAAATACCTTAAATAATTTAATGAAGTCATTACATGGAGATATGAAGACCTAAAAGTGTTTGACACTTTCATTCTCACACATATTATCCCTCTCAAGCCTATGGTCAAGCCATTTTGACAAAGACAAAGGCCCATGAATCCATTATTAGATCCATTAATACTCAAAGAAGTACAAATTTTTGTATCAAAAAGGATTATATTTCCTATAAGACACTCAACATGAGTGGATAATTTGGCTCTAATAAGAAATAAAATGGAGAGATATGCCATTGTGTCAAATTTTGTAACCTAAACAAAGCTTTAAAAAAGGATAATTACATGTTGCCTTCCCTAGATGAAGTCCTTTAGATAGTGAATGGCTCATAGATGATGCCATTCCTTGATGGGTATTCAGGTTATAACTAGATAATGGTCAATTATGAGTATTTAATCAAGAAAACATTCATAATAAAGTGGGGAACATTCACATTCAAAAGGATTCCATTTGACCTAATCAACATGGGTGCCACATTACAAAAAACCATGGACATTGAATTCAAAGATATAATTATAAAATTCATAGTCATATACACAAATGATATAAATATCTTTTCAAAGGATAGAGAAAACCACATCAAATATTTAAGGATGGTGCTATAGAGGTGCAAAGACCATGGGATTTCTTTTAATCCTAAGAAATGTATCTTTAGGGTTACTAACGATAAGCTATTTGTCCATATTATTTATGAAAATGGCATATCCATTGACCTAGATAGAATAGAGGTGATTCTAAATATCCCATTTCCTACCAATAAGAAGGAACTTAAATCTTTCTTCAAAAAAATTAACTTCATGAGGAAGTTTATTTAAGGCTTTGTAGAGATAGTCAATCCATACAATAACATGTTAAAGAAGGACACAAATATCAATTGGAAAATTGAGGCATAAGAACATTTTAATCAGATCAAGGCTATAATTTTAAACACATTAGTTCTCATCAGTCTAAATTAAAAATAACCCTTATATATCTACTTCTTTGCTTCATAACATTCAAGTGTAGTTGTTTCAATGTAGAAGAAGGAAGAGGGAGATAGGAGGCTTATGTCTTTTCTTAGTTCCCTTATTATAAATTCTAAACTCAAGCATTTATTAATTGATAAATAATATTTTGATTTTATCAAGGTAGTTAAAAAGTTTAGACACTATATTCTATGTAGTATGGTGTTTTCTATAGTGCTTGATCCAACCATGAAGGCTATGTTAATGAATAATGAATTAGGTGAAAGACATAGAAAGTGGATGACCATTTTATAGTATTTTAACCTATAAGTAGATGTTTGGGACTCATCAAATCCATGGTGAAAGTGGACCCCTAAATCATTTTTTAGCCTTACTCAATGTAGAATATTTAAATAGATGATTGGTACTAAGACATTTTCTTTTAACTACTGAATAATGAGTGACCTAGCCACTTGAACTCTACATAAAGGAGAGAACTATGAATGAATAATAATAACTTCATGATTAAACTAGGCATTCTATATATAAATAATCATGAATTCATATTCTAAGATGCCTTAATAAAGAGGAAGTAGCTAAATTACATGGATATTTTCATGGGAAGTATGGAACAAGGCATGGTTTATGAAGTACTACTACCCACCAAATACTAAGGGCAAGATATTATTGTCCTCATGTCTTCAAATACTATCATGCCCATGTATGTAATTTCCACACTTTCCAAGTTATGACACATAGAGAACATACTCTTTCCATTTTCTTATAGACTTTTATCAAGGTTATACCATTTACCAAATGGGTATTGGAATTTGTGGGAGCCATTAATGAAACTTGTTCCATTAGACACAAATTCATCCTCACAATGACTAATTCTTATGCACGTTGGGTTGAAGCCCAGGCTTTCAAAAATTACATAAATGACATAGTGACCGCTTTACTCAAAGATCACATTATCACTAGGTGTGTCATACCATTTGCCTAGGTATATGATAATGGCCTTGCTTTATATTCATTTCAATTCATTGAAAGGGCCTATGATAACTAGTTAATCCTAAAATAATCTTCCAATTATTATCCATAAGGTAAAATGGTTGATTAATTCATTAATAAGAATTTACTAGATGTCATTAAGAGAATTTTGGGAATAAACCCTAGGGATTGGTAAAACATGTTAAAATTTTCATGATGGTCTGATATGACTAGGATAAAATATGCATTAGGTACTTCACCATATCTTTTGGTATATGGACAAGATCTTGTCTTCCCTATGCAACTAAAAATATAAAACTTATAGTTTATGAATGGATTATTGTAAAATGATGATAAAATATAATCATCCCTCTTGAATCTTACGATGCTTGAAGAAAAACATAATGTCATTTCACTACACTTTAGCAAGAATCAATAGGTTTTCAAACAATGGTTTGACAAATGATTTAGAAAGAAAGCCTTTACAATATTTGATATGGTCCTCCTTTGGGATAAGGCTCATGAAAATAAGGGATAACATAGAAAATTTGATTCCTTATGGTTAGGTCCCTATCAAATCTATAAAATTCTAGATGATAATGTTTTCTACCTAAGGTGTATAATTGGTGAGGATATTCCATTACCTTTCAATGGATAGTCCCTCAAACACTATTTTTAGGCTTGAGTTAGCTTGGTTTTTCATTTAAATACTTTCTTTTTTCCATCATGTTTTGTTTTCTTTTTTATTTTATTTCCTTCTTATTTTTTTGTTATGTTTTCTCCTTATCAATCTAGTTTTATTATTATTTATATTTATCCCATACCATCTATTTTGACCCAACGGTTCTTGTATTGATCAATCAATGATGAATAAGGGCATTTATTATAGGTAACATGGATGGTACTCTAAGAGATTAATAGAATAATCATGCTAGATTACATTATGTGAAATATTGTAACACTTCTTTGCATTTTAATAATTTTAGTGGCCTATGATTCTAAAAAAACATGTGTATTTAGGGATATTTCTCCCCATGTTTAAATTCATCAAATACACTCAATGTGAAATATGAATAAATTGATGCAGTGTGTCATTTATGATTTTTATGTACTCATCATGAGATTTATTAACTCTCTTAGACCTATGGATTGGATACCAACCCTCAATGGATTAAAACTAAAAATATTTTTCAAAAATAAGAAATTTTGAAACAAACTAAAAAGAAAATCCAAATTCTAAGTTTTCCTCAAAATGGTGACTCGGACAACTCTACAGTAGAATTTACAACCTAGATGGTAGTGGAGTAATGCCTTGAATAAAACTAGATACATATTTTTCATAGATATAGATGCCTATCTGGTAGTAGAGCAATGCCCATGCCATTCCCCCTAAGCCAAATTTTAATAACTTTCTCCCTCATAAGTTTCGATTTCCTAAACAAATATGAATGTTTTTGGTGTGCATTCAAAACTATAAATGTATTTATCATGTAATCAAATACATGTGGTATTTGGAAAGAGGGTAACTTATAATGTCATGTGTTGAAGTATATTTTGGTAGCCACATTTCTATATTTTTTTTGAAGCAATTTCTCTTAACTAATGATTATGTTTAAATGCATTAATTGAATATTATAAATTCTAAAATACTTCAAATTATTTCCCATCAAAGGTTACCATTTATTTTTGCCTACATCAGCACACCCTAATTTCATCAGTGAAATCATGTAACCTCTTTTTTGCTCTAGAGTTTGATCTCTTTCCTATGGGGTGTTTTAGAGGTTCATCAATTTAGGTCCCCATTTTTCAAATTGAAAACTAATTTATTGCTTGTAAAATTAAACACTCTTTGTTGAATTATAATTTTTGAAATGGGAACACACTTGATAGAATTGAAATTGATTTTAAGGAAACACACTTCTAGTCTACTTTAAGAAATATAAATTGCATGAAAATAAACATAGTTAATCTATTTTATTTGAAAGGAAAATTTTGTGAAAATTCAAAATAATTGAATTAAAACACACACTCACTAAATACACACATAGACCCTTAGGTTAGAATTTGTCACACAATAGTTTACATAAAAGAAAGAAAAATAAAAGCACACATTAACATTAACATATAAATACCACAAATGAGCATGCTTCTTTGGTTAAATGGGCCCTTGTTATTCCTTAGAATAAGATTAGATCATACTAGAATTGTATAAATACCATGAAATGATTGCTTCATTAATTATATAAATGCTTATAATGCTAGAAAAGCTGAGTTATATGATTAAATCATTTACCTTCTACATATTATTGTTTCATTATATACTACCCATAAGAACAAGAAGACATTGTTTATATGTGAGAATGATTTTAAAATAGTTGATCAAAATAAACTAACCTCGTAACAAGACCATAACTAACCAGAATATTATTCATTGAAAATAGAAAGATAACAACATCCTTTCCATGTTTCAAGGAATAAATTAGTGTAAGAGTGTTTGGGTTGGTTCTCATATGCTACCTTTAGTTGTTGCTAATTATAAATTATTCTTGTAGTTGAAACCACATCTATTTTGGTAATAAAACTTATTATAGTACTTAAAATTGCTTGTATCAAAAAGAATATAAATACTTATGGCTATAAATAGACATAGTAAGTTTGTCAAGTTTATACATGACTTTTATAAATGTTTCAAAAATATATTAAGATGATTTTGACCAAGAAGATATGGTTTTCACCATGATGAAAATTCTTAAATATGTCTTTTTTTGAGCTCCTAAAATCCTTTAGAGTAAGTATGAGCATCTCTAGAGATAGTATGGGAATCTATGAAGCCAGATTGGTGATCTCTAGAGTTAGATTGATGGATTCCAAAACTAGCATAGTGATATGTATATATAGATGGAAGATAATCAAAGTTTGTATAAGTTGATATTTTGAAGTCCTTTTATTTTCCAAAACACTTTATTTGACTTTGTTACATCTAGATGACTTGTATACACAAAAGTGGTGGCTTTTTATGTAAAAATTTAAAACAAAGTGGTGTAAATAGGAAACATTAACTTGCATAGAATAATAAAGTTAAAGTAATCATTTTTAACTTTGAATTAACAATGAGTTAAGAATAAACATCTAAATCCACACAAAAGGAAGATTCTTGAGGAGAAAATGAGATCATTACTTGGATACAATGAGCCATTTTATGGGTTCATCACTGAAGTTCTTACATGTTTTTAATATAAAAATGGAAGTATATAAATCATAAGGTATCATGTTAGTGTGATATAATGGAAAATAATGATCATATTTATGTTATAAAGTCATGTATGGTAAATGCACGTCAAGCTTATCATTGTTAAGTACTTAATACTAGCTATTAGTTTTGAGAAATTCCACATTTATTATAGTAATTGTATTTATAAATTAAAAGAAAAATATGTATTTAATTGTTCACAACACACTTTATCTTCGGTAGGAAGCTCCAATTGTGCAAGTCACTCAATATCAAAACCTATAACAAACATGTCTAGTCAATGTTATAGATTGAAGTTTGAAATCTGAATTTGAATTTTGAAAATTTAAAGAGAAAGGGAGTACCTATGTGTTGGTGAAAATAATGTTTCCATTTTAATATTTTGGATATTATTTTCCTTTGTTGAATCATTATAAAAACTTGTGCTTCCTTGATGAAGCACAAGGATAATTGGGTGAATATCCACTAGTTTTTTATAACTATGTATGACCTCGAGTTGGTAAGACAATATGCCCCAAACCTCATAAATGTGGGGAAAAGTATGAAATGTACTAACCAAAATAACAACGTAAAAAATAAAAAGGGAAGTATATGATGGGTTTAATAAAATAAAAAAATGAATTAACCATTGTAAATGGCTTATAGATTCAATTATATAGTTTCACTCTAGTTCATTCAAGTTATCTCAAATTCATTTAATGTAACATAAAAAGTCATGATTAAAAGTGATGAAATTTTTTCATGTCACATTCATGACCTCATATTTGATTATATAGTTTCACTCAAATTTGTTTAATGTATAATAAAATGCATGATCAAAAGAGACTGAATAGTGTTCATGCCCCCATCATGACCATAGATTGTGATAAATGTGAAGTGGAATGCAAACCATTTGTAGTTTAACTATAAAATATTTGTGTATATGCATGAAACTATTATTAGGCCTCATGAATTTGAAAATGTGTAAATATATGTGAACCAATATCATGCCACCTAAATCTATGTCTATTGATATACAATGTTATGCATCTATATATTGATCTGAGAACTTGTATCTAAAATGTATGTGTATGTGTAACTCTATAATTAATGTTATCATATATTATATACATATTACAATGCACATATACCTAAGTGTGTATGAATATATTCTCATATATCAATAAATTGAATTTATATACATGGCATATTCCCCCATAATATTTATTAATGTGCCAATAGTTGCCATGTAATTGAATCATATTATATTTGAACCATTACGACTCTCTAAAATATATACTCTAATATTATTTTATATTCATGAAGGATTATTTTTGTATGAAAATTCCACACTAATTCCCCCTTTTTGAGATGAGGTATGTGTCATTTAAGTCACTCATCTCAATATAAGAATTAATCGTATCATGTCCTATATAAATATATCATCATGTTCAATCATGTGGACATGTATATATTATGTCATCATATAAATGTATGTGTCAATAAAGGCATGTATGTAACATATGTAATTCAAAGCATAGACATTCATGTTTAAATAGATGTGTCAATGAAGTAAAAAATTATTATTATCATTAAATAAGACTAGGAAGTAAGGAAATATGTGATCTAGATCATGACACCACTCAATGATAAAAATATAAACAATCCCAATAATTTCAATATTTATTATCACACATAATTTCAAGGTCCACATACAAGGGACATGAATATTTTACAATAAATATGGCTAAAGGCCACATGTAAGGGACAAAAATATTTATAAAATAAGGACATAAAATATGTCACATATAACAAGGCCAAAATCTACATGTAAGTGCCATAAATATGTCAAAAATAAGTCCCAAGATCCACACACAATAGAAAATCAAAAACTATCCTATAATGTAAGAGAGTAACAACATTAATGTAATATAGAACAAGTAAACTAGTCCACACCATCCATGTATCAATGTCACAGTAGAGTATAATAACATATCCATGTAGCACTATGTAAAATATGAATAACTATAAATAAGTGTAAAAATTATATGTATCTCAACCTAGTATAAGGTTATATAAATATATAATCTATAATAATGATTTATCTAGGGAATAAGATACCCCTAATATCAACATGGCCACTAGGTAGAAGAAAGTATAACATCAATATGTGCATGTGTAAATTATATATCCTACATCACTATCATATACCATGATATATATGTGTTTATAAATATTAGATTTACCAAACATGTTATAGATAACATCTATAAAAATTTTAATCTATTTGTCATGTCATGCTCAGGTCTTGATTTTTATTTTTGAATTTTTATATATTTTTTATTTTTGAGATAATTTATTTTTATTTTTATTTTTATTTTTTATTTTTTGTATCTTAAATTTATCTTGACACCAATAAATAATACCAAGTATCAATTAATCAAAAATAATAGAATGGGAGTGATCTGAATAATTTGTAACATGTGTCAATGCATAATGTGTACTAGATTTTATAGTATGGCTATGTGGATAAAGTGAAATAAAAAAATATGCCCCAATTATATATGTGAATCACAAAAATGTAGCTTAATAACATATGTGGAGATAAGGATCTACATATGCCTAGTGGAGAATAATCAATGTGTGCTTATGTAATATGTAGATTTAAGTGTATTTAATCATGCAAGCTTAATGAAAGCTATATAATGTATAAGTAGCCAATATTTAAGAGTGATAAATTAAATTGTTTCATAGGGTGTGAAATATATGATACTAATATTAATTATTTATCATATTAGATTATATTTCATGGATGTCTAAATTAGGATAAACAAGCAAGAGGCAAGGGCCATGTAACAACAAAGCCAAGGGTTAGAATAATAATCAATGCAAAATCATATGTACACATGTATGTTAGAATAGAATAATATAGTGGATGATAAATTATAGAGGCTATGTAAAATATATTCTTTTAATGACATAATCCATGGAATCCATCCAACCACTTAAAAGTAAGAAATGTGCACAATATGGATCCTCACGAGTAATTTAATTCTAGCATTGTAACTATGATACTATAATTTTAATAAAACTTATGATAGCATGATTTAATCTAAGTTTAGTATATTTTACATAATATTTATAAGAAATAATACCATGTATTGTATTTTATTAACAATTATATCATTCTTTGTATCACGGTTAATAATAGATGAGATATCTTTAGTCTTGTTTTCTTGTTTTAAATATTTTCCCTATCTTTAAATAGAATTAGACTTACCTTCATGATAAAATGTAATTTGATCCTTATTTTTATAAATAATTGACAATATTTATTATAACTATGATCATCTAATCACATGCACCTATTTCAAGAAGAATGTTGAATTTGAGACAACACACTTCTGAATGAAGCATTATTGTCAATGTGATTTATCCCACACATAATGTAGAACCAGTAATCTAACCTATGTGATGAATATGATATCTAATAGATACAATAAAGGGTGTATTACCCAAAAAAATTCTTGGTAGTCCATAACCATGACATTGGTACATTGCTTACAATGTATCTGATTAGTGATAGTGAAAGGTTCTTGAGATGAGTACAGTTTTGTAGTTGTATCTTTTGGAACCACACTTGTGACATTATCCTTTGTAAGTATATCTTTATTTTTATTTTCCTTCATGAGAAACCATTTCTGAAATATGTTTTCTTATTTATCTAGAATTTTTTTTGTAACTTTATTTTTAGTAATTACTCTTTTAGTAACTTCTCTTGTTGTACCTTTTCTTTTTCTATTTTTTCCTTTTGTAACCTTTCATTTTCATTTTTTTCATCTATAACCTTTGCTTTTTTAAATATCCCTTTTTTAATTTTTCATTTTCTAACTCTTCTTTTTGTACCCTATATTTTTATAATTTCTCTGTTTGTAACCTTTACTTTTTGAACTATTCCTTTTATAATTTTTTTGTTTTAATTGTTCCTTTCATAAGTATTCTTTATGAAACATTTATTTTTCTGATTTTTACTTAGTTAACTATTAATTTTCTTATTTTTGTATTTGTTCCTTACAATATGCAATCATGGCTTGAGTGGATTTCTTGATTATAATTTTTTTTCTTAAATCAGGTGATGTTTTGATGGAAGTACCTTATACTAGATCACCACTATCAATGATACTTTTTATTTTTCTCTTAAAATCCTAATAATTTTACATATGATGTCCATTCATTATATGATATAAAAAATAGTATTTTTATGTCCTTAAAGGATGCATATGAATTATTTATTTCAATTTGTTTCAAATAATTTCCCTTATAATATGACATTACTCCTATTAGCCTTATGTACATATTTGGAATCATTAATTTTAGATTTATCATGTATTGGATTCTATTCTTGAGATGAATTATTTTGAGGCACAAAATATTTTGATATAGATGTAGATATATGAGTGACACTTGCATGCCCTAGATTATTTTTATGTGTGATATTATTTTCAATTTATGTGATTTTTAAACTGAAATATTTATTTTACTTTTAAAACTCCTCTACAAAAGTTCTCATAGTGGATATTTGATCTTGAAGGGCTTTAAAAGCATAAACCCTAGGTACTATTGATTAAATATGCATAAATGACCATCCAGAGGGTTTGTGGGAGGTGGATGGTGATAAAGAGGGACATTTGGGTGACATGTATTTTTTCATATAGTAGGGGTCATCCTAACTCTAGGTATAGTGATATCATGGACCTCCTTAAAGGGAAAGTAACTATTACCACCTTGAGGAAATGTGTAAATAATAATATAATAATACATGTGAGGAGATTGGTTAGGGTTTTAAGGATGCTTAGGCATATAAAATTCACAAAACCCTAAATAATTATGAATACAAATATAAGGATTAACCCTAAAACTAAATAGAACATAAATAAATAAATAATAATTGCACCTAAGAGACTCTAAGGATGAAATTTAAAACCCTAAAAAATGAAACCATAAGACCTAGGGTTTGACATGGTATGATCAATGTATAGGTTCACCAATATATTTTGCCCTAATTTGGTTTTATAACCCTAATAGGATAGAATATAGTATAATAATCCAAATGATAAATATGGAATTCAATCATACATTTGAGTATAAAATAATGAAATAGATTGCAATGATTTGAAAAGTGGCATATGTTAAATATAGTAAAATAAATGAATGAGTCCATAGATTTTTTGGTTGACTATCTAGTTGTGACTATATTTTGCCAATATAAAATAGTCTAAAGTAGGCATGTGATATTTTTGGTTTAGGAACTATGTTTCTATCTATGTCAAATCAATTTCATCAAATTGGGGTTAGTATATATTCTTGATACTAAAATCTATGTTGGTTAATAGTAGTATATGCCAAAATAGGTGGTAACAACTATATGGTCACCTTTACCTATCTTTAAAAGCTCTATATGTGGGATGTTAAACCCTAATTATGTGCACAACTCTATAAATCCACCTTATTTAAATTAAAACCCTATGTGTTCTTGTGAGGGATAGAAACCCACAAAAACTATGAAATTATAATGGGATAAGTTGACCTCAATCACCCTAATTTGATGGTTGACCATTGCCTACATATTTGAAACTCTGATGAGGTAAATCAAGTCACGCACAGTTCTCCCACCTAGTGTGATTATGAAATTATGTTTTTTTGCTATGTAGAAACACATTAATTTTATTTAACATATCTATAAATAGTTAAACATTTAAATATAATATAATTATTTATAATTACAATAAATGATTTTTAGTTAGATATAATTATATTATATACATTTTTAATTATATTCAATTATATTTATGTCATTTTTTAGTTAGTTAAGGGAGGTGTAAATTCTATGAAAATTTGATAAAAATATGTTATTTAGTGTCATTTAAGGGTGGTGAAAATGTGGTGATAATTTCATGTAAATGTGGCACAAAAATAATGAAAATAAAAATGATTAACTACATGAGGTTTTTTACACCCTTACATCACTAAAAATGATGCACGGTCCTCAAATTTTCATTATGAAAAAATATTTAAAAATTTGATTTATGATGTGAAATATGACTCTATTTTTCATGATAATTACACTTCATGTAGTAGTGTGTGTTTAGTTTCCTCAAAAAAAATAAAAGGCAAAAATATTTCCTTAATCATCAACTCTTCATAAAATGTACACTCCCTAGCCACAACAACACCAAGATGTGATCTAATTTAATCAATAAGAAAAATTAGATATTTATAATGCAATGCTTTAAAATAAAATAAAAATACATGGCATGTAAATAACTATCTTACATTATTCATATATGAAATTTTGTAATTAAATCGTCATAGGAATGAAGATGCATGCATCTATATTTTAAAATAATGTTTAAGAAATTACTTAAATAAATGTACTCGACTATATTGATTATTGGTGGGTGTCAAAGAATAAGGAAAATTATAGATATTTAGTTTGACATATAGTTTGAGGCAAAATAAAATACGATCTCAATTTCCATTACAGCTAGTGATAACAAATCTACAAAACACTTCCTTTTCTTAGTGATATAAAAACTATAATGGTTAATGTGAAATAGTTCAAACTGAATAATTATAATATGTTATAATTTTTAATGATAGAAAAGGATGTGTCCTTATAGTTTTTGATTCTAAACTTGAAAATGGCATGACCATTTTATATTAGATCCCATATTTCTATCTATGTTTGATAAGACCAAGTATGTATTTAACCTAATGGATTTCCATGCCATGTTTCAAATATTCCATTTTGGCAGGTCTAGGATAATGTTGGAAAGTATAGTATAGTTTTGTTACATGCATGAATGTTTCATGGTTCCAATTCCATTTCCTTTTTAAACCCCCCCCCATATTATTCATAAATGGTAAATTTAGAATTGATTATGGACATATATCAAATAATAATTGAAACTAGATATTAGTCAAATGTTATAGGATATCATCATTTCTCTTATTTATTCACCAGAAATAAAAAATGGTATAGGAAAAATTTAAGGAACTTATGGACAATAGTAATAGAGAATTTTATATTTCTTAAAACTTTTAATACATATTCATTATGTTGGTTTTTTAATGATAAGAATATTTTATGCAATTATTATCATCAAGTTTATGTGGGTCATCTTTATTTTAACAACTAATTTTGTTTTGATGTTTTATATCCTCAATAAACGTAGTTTATGCATTTGTTGATATTAATTTTTTATAAGCCAAAAATTTAAAAAACACAAATTTCATCATGTTTTCATATATCATTGGCAAGCTTAGTTTGTACATTTTTTTCTTCAACTATATGTAAGCAATTATTTTATCAAAATAAATTTTATAAGCACGTATTTTCATTTCCTATTGCATCCCCATTTTAACGCATCTTCACTATGTTTAATTTTTCATTGAAAAGCCTATTTCATGTAGTTATTGTCATTAAATTTATGTGGTCCATCATTTTTTTGAATAACCAATTTTATTTTCATGTTTTATGTAATTATAAAAGCATTTTTTATACATTTATTTATATTAAGTTATTTCAAGCTAGAATTTTTAATTTATTTTACAATTCATCTTTTTGAGAATCATTTATTTTACATTTATTTATGAGTGTGAAGTCCCTCTTTTATTATTTTTTAAAATTTGAAATCATCAATTATTATAGCTATGGATTTTGTGGAAAATAATGTGTAATCACATAAAAATGACCAATCATGCCTTGGATGTCCACTTGAGGTCACTTTACCATTAGTATAGTAATTTACCCATCTTAGGATCCCTTTTGATCCACTTTAGTCACATGGTAAATACAAATATCACATAGGCATATGGAACACCACATGAGACCCATAAGAACACAATTTATTAGTAATTTAGGTCCCTACACCCTCCAAAAATGTAATTTGTGTCTCCCTAAGAGGATTAGGATTGGGCTAGTCATTTTCTTAAGTCACCCTCCCAAGTCATTTTTATGATAACACTATATAGACACTACTCTCACACTCTTACATTCTAGGGGGACATTATCACAAAGAAGCACACAAAAGTACCACTTCATATTGAGGTAAATCTCTTAATTCTTTCAATATTATATTTACGCATCCCATACATTCAATAATACAACCCTAGCATAGGTATTTAGATATAAAGTGGACTCCAAGGCATCCTCTCATGCATTTACACTTAGGAATTATAGCATTCACTTGCACTTGCACCAAGAACTTAGGCATGAGAACTACATAGGGTTTGATCCCTCCAAATATTATTGGTATATAGGTAGTGTGACCAAATAGGGGTGTGGATCACATGTCTATTACATCAGACCCACTAACCACTTTTTCTTATGGTGTTCATTCAAACCCTTACAAACATGAAAAACTAGGGTTTTCAGAGGAAAATAGATTTAGAAGAAAAATAATTAATTGTATAGACTTAAAATTTAGACCAAAACTATAACAAGACTTGATATATAAAACCCATAAATAGTCTAGAGAAAATACGTTAGTGACAATATCAAGACACTAGAGTCACATGGTACCAATGTCCAAATATGACACTAGTATCTAGGAGGAGTTCAGATACAAGGATCTAATTAATGACACTTAGACCTATCCATATCTCATTTTTTAGCACTTAGATCTTTTGCATCATATGTTTTATATATAAGTCTTTATTTTCACTATTTATTACTATTTTTAAAAATTTGAAGCTAATAAAAATCTATAATAAATTAGTGGTTATTTTATGCATATTATTTCACTAATTTAGACTACTCAAAACTTTAATCAAACATAGGTTTTACATTATTATAACCCTAAAAGGTTAAAACATAATGATTTTAAAATGTGTTTTACATTTGCGTTGTGTTATCCACCATGTGATGGGACACAACTACAAAACCAATCTGTAATTAAATATTTTTTAAAAATACATAACTATAAATAATCACTAAAAGAACAATGCCACTATTAACTTTGGTGAAAAAATTATTAGGGAGTCCATATTATATTTAATACCATTATAATCACCCCAACATAGATTTGAAAATCAAACTCTTTGAGATAATATAACATGTTGGAACATACCCTAACTATGTAACTTTGTTTGTGTTTTATATTTGTCATAAGTTGTAGTTTTAATTTACCAAATAATGTTTGTAGAGAATAATTGATTAAATAATTATAAATAGCTTGTTTTTTTCATATTTTTTAGTGTTAAGTTATTAAAAGTTGTAGTTGTTGGATATCTTGAGTAATCTCTAATTTTATAATAAAAATACCACATAGTTTTCTTTTATGAAAAATTGTTGTAATTAAGAGCATACAATAGGCACATTAATTGTTTCATAAAATTTATGAGTGAGATATTGGTCTGATTGAATGAAATTATTATAGGATATATAATACACGGATATGATAAATATGATCTTAAACCCTCAAAAAAAAATCAATGGGAAATTTGTGGAAGATGTGATGTATTTATTAATTAACATGGAAAATAATGAGGCACACCAATTATTTGAGATGTATGAATGATATGTTAATGTTATTGAATGTGATGAATTTAGGATACATTATATGAATATGATAAAAAAAGATCTCAACCCCTTAAAATAGGAAATCAAGGGGGAATTTATGGAAATGTTTGCATAGTCATTAATGAATATTGAAACTTTGTGAGCATCTTGTGATTAATATATCTTATAATACATTTTTGGATAATGGTAAAAAGATGGGCTTAAATGGATCTTACAACCTTTAAAATAAGAAAACGTGGGATAGTTTAGCCCAAAAAACTAAAAAAATATAAAAAATCCATAGGAATCCAGACAAGTTATACTAAAATTCATAATCATAGTACACAAGCTAAACATAACATAGAATGCCCAACAAAAGACTAAATACAAGATTCCTCAGAGATAAAATAATCTATCAATGTTTTAGCCATAGCTTATTTTTTGGTTTTTGTGGTGTATTTTCCAAAACATACCTTTTCATTAGTTTTATTAAGAATTATTTTGGTACATTTTATCGGCCTCTCGATAATTTATTCCTTGTCTCTCTTCCTAAATTCAACCTCCTTAAAATTTCTCACATTCTTCCCACCCTTTAATTTAGTTCATGTGAGTTGTCTCTACTCTTCTTCCATTTTTTATTTTAGCATGCTCCAATTAAATAACCACCTCTAAGTTTAGATTATGAATGTTGATGGGGTTCTTCTGAAATCAACCCCCACATTTTCCCAACTTGGTAATTTAAAGCTTCATCTAATCCTTCTTGATTCCTCTACCATCAACTTTTAACTAATTCCACATGCCAATTTATTTAACTATCTTATCCTCCAAGATATGTATCCTTGTATCCAATTAATTTGCCTTGAGTTTCATTGATAATGGTATTTCCTTAGCCTCCCCACTCTAATCAATTGCATAGACTTGAACCAAAACTCTATGCATGTATTTTGTTAACTTTCCTCTCTACATAATTTATCATATGGATGAGATTTCCTTAAATTATTCATAATAAATGGGTTTATTTTGGTCTTTATCATATCCCATGGTTTCAATGCCTTTTCTCCTTAGCCTCTACTTATAAAGCAAACTAAAATCTCTCCATAACCAGACCAACAACTACCAAGTTGATTTCAATAGAGATAATCATGTAATTAATGACACCAAAATCCTCATGTTTTAAAGTGACTCTCTATGTTGGGTGATGATTAAGGGTTTCTTCACTACTAACTAAACCAATATGAATGGATTTTGACATTTATTATATCTAATGATTAAAATCACCCCTTCCCAGGATCTCAAGTATGTTAATGATTCATCTTTCAAAATCCAATACTATGATTATGAAGGTTCCCTAAATTATACCAAGTATTGAAGCATAGACCAATGAACCATAGGTTTACCATGGCATCAATACTTTTGTTTCCTTCCCTATAAGTGTGGATGACCTCAACCCCCTTAAAAAATTATCAAGAGTATTTTAATGTCATCAATCTCACTTTAAGTGGTCCAACTAGGTTGGGATTTACAAATTAGGAAATTTATAATGTTCATCAAGTCCCCTTCAATGATTAGTTGGTCAATTTTTATTTTGACTACCAATTGAATACCCTAAAAATATTCTATCTTCCACTAAGTGATTGATTTGAGTTCCCATAGGCCATGTGTATGTTTCCAAAATATCCCCTTATCTATCCCTAATGACACCTCCACCCCCCACTTTCCTAAGGTTACCTTTGGAAATGTAATCAAATTTTAGTTTTAACCATAATTATAGAGGCTTGGACCATTTGACCTAATTTATATCCACCATATTAGGGTAATTATGTTTTAAATTGATAATTATTATCTAATTATTGAGGGTGATGGAAACAACATTGAATAAAAAAAGGCTTACCTTTTGAAGAAAAGGCCTTCCTTTTTTCCTTGATAGCTTCCAAAACCCTTAAATTCATGGACCTCTGACAATTCTTCTTACCCTAAAAAATGTGATAATTACTCTCCTTCCAAATTACCTATAAAAATTGAGGAAGGGTCTGATGCCATAAAACTATCTAAATTTATCATCTTCCAAGAGGTTTCCATTGTCTAATAATATCCATCAAGGAGTTGGGTTTCACCCATGCAAAGTTGAACATCTGGATAAGGTGATCTATATATTCATATGTGAAAGGACAATCCAAGAATAAATTTATGATTTTTTCATATTTTATTTCATAAATAATACACTTTTTATGGATGAACAATCCTCTTTTTACAAGGTTGTTGATAATATATCTTGGAAATAAGATAATTATTCTAGTCATCATACAATGTTAATGTCAGTGTAAAACCTTTAAATTCAAAACTTTCTAATGTCAACCCTTATCATTTTCATACATTTATTTGATTAAAAAAATTATTTAAATAAGATTCTTGATGTTTTTATAGTCCATTAGAGTGAGTAAAAACATTGAGCAAAAATAAAACACATAGTTTTACCAAGAAATAAGCACTACTCATTTTATTTAAAATTTATTAATTTCCACTTGGTAGTATTATATCATTCCACATAGAAACCTAATAAAATGAGAATACATTTTTTATCATCTCATGGTTAAGCCTTGGATTAATCATTGGAGAAATAATTTTGGTCTCTTGCTTCATATTTAGAGGCTAATTTTTAGCCTCTTATTTTTAAGTACCCACTTAACCATAGGAGGAAAACTTTTAGATTTCCACTTGACCATGGGATGCCAAAATTAGTCATGCCATTTTATAGTTTAGGATTAAACATAATAGGTCCATGCCATTATCTAGCATTGAAAATTACATCTGATAATAATTCACTTTAAATTATCGTACAATAGCCACTATAATTTTGATATATCTTGAAAATTTTACCTCCTATGGTCAAGCACCCACTTGACCATGGAAGGCCAAAATTTATCATTCCATTTCAAGTTTAGGACTAAAAACAAGGTCATTCCCTCTTATAACATTGACAAAAACAAAAAAACACAACTATTTGCTTTCAATTATTATACATTAGTAATCTTAATTTTGATTTCACTAGGAAAAATTGACCTCTCATGGTCAAATGGGATCTTGACTATAGGAGGCCAAAATTGTCATGTCATTTTCAAGTTTAGGATAAAATATAAAAATGTCATGCACTTTTATTTTATAGCATTAAAAACTACAACATATCATAATATTCACTTTTTATTATTTTACATTAGCCATTCTAATTTCTATATCACTATAAAAAACTAGCCTCTCATGGTCAAGCACCCAATTAACCATGGGAGGTGAAAATTAGTCTTTCGATTTTCAATATTAAGACCAAATATAACAAGTTAATTTCCTTTATATCATTTTCAACTAAAAAATATTACAAATATCACTTTCATCTATTGTACATTAACTCCGTCTAAACTCGATGGCCCCTGCCCCTCTTCTTTCGTAGCAATTAAGTTGATCGTTGACAAGGAAAAGTTTTCTACTCTTTTCAAAGCCATGAAAGACACAACTCAAAACTATTTTCAAATATTTAAAAAACATATATTTCAAATGAAGTGGTAGGCGGAGGGCACTTGCAGTTTAATTTGGGACGATAAGTTGGTTGTCGCATCATCCACCAAATCTATTAAAATATAAATCTCAATGGATTTCAAAAAGGAATGGGGTTTCAAATAAATCTATTAAAATATAAATTTTAGTAGAGATCAAAAAGGGTTAAATATCATTTTAGTCAAAATCATTTGATAAATATATATTATAATATTTAACATTAAATTGAAGAAGATTAATTTATTTATATATTCAATATTATTACTTGAATTTATAAGTTTATATTAAAGATATTTTAAATTTGTAAACAAAATGTTTTAATACATTAATAATCCTTCATTCAATTATAATTCAATTAAATATTAAAAGTCATGTTTTCATTTTTAAATTTGGCTTCATTAGAATGAAGATATATGAATGGTTTGCTACATTGCAAAAAAAAAAGATGTAGAAATTTATGTAGTTGTTGCGTATATTTTTAATTAGTTTCACGACAACAATATAACTCATAGAACACATCATCTTAATTTGTTTCATAATGACAACCAACACAAATCAAATAGATAGATGTGACACTATGATTTTTTTTAGTAACCTAGAGGAATTGAGGGTTTAATCCAGTGACCCAAAGTTACATAGCTCTAACACAAAGTAAGCCCCTAAGCAACCTCTAGGTAGTGCGAAGTGGGCCTTCACCATACACCACAGATAAGTCAAGAATTGAACACACACTTGGGGCTACCCTTAGAAGCTATCAAGGCCAAGCAAGCTAACTTCAAATTTGTAATATTGTTAGAAGTTTCCTCGTAGTATTGAGCATATATAAGAGGTAATGGAGAGGGATCTCAAATATATACATTTTGTATATTTTTATTATATAATGGTAATAATTTGATGTGATGTGAAACTTAATTAAGATAGGGGGAGTACAGTTGTAGATGATAGTAAATAGTTGTGTATGGTAGTTGTGTTGATAATGCTCTACCGATCTATACTTGTAACTGAGTGCAGTGGGAATATTCCATGACATCCTCCACCTTTCCCTCTAATACCTATTTACATACCATATCCCTCATTCATTTGGGCATAGACCTCATTTCCTTGGATTGCCTACCCTTTGGCTACTACAATTGCCTATCATGTACCTCTTTTCATGTTTTCATACATCTCATCAATTAATTGATAGTCAGTTATGGTATGAGTGTAGGCATCACACAATAAACAATAAATGGTTGTGTTAACCTAACTAGAACATTATAATAAAGATAAATTATGAACATCATGTGCCTCATGGTAGACCTCATAGCTTAGAAGCAATGTGTGCATATTATTTTGAGGGCATTTATTCCTATTATGACCTTCTATCTCATAGTCAGTGCACCTTACCTACTTCAAAATTTTAATGATGAACTAATGGTCAGAATCTAGAGTTAGGAGGCTATAGATACATTTTGTGCCTCAATGAATGGGATGATCCCAATATTAGTGCTTCTAAATACCTTGGATCTGACCATAGCTTTAAGTCCTTCATGAAGGTCTGTGAATGTTTTCATGGAGAGTAATCTTCTAAATGGCACCAACAACCCTCTAATGAATCATTATGCATGATGGGAGGGCTGAATATCATAAAGAATATTAGAAAATAGAGTTTTAAACCTAGCATCATATAGTTGTACTCTTTCTAAGAGCCCTTAATTTATATCTTTGAGTATATTAATGATCTATTATTTAAACTTTGGTATGTGAAATTACTTTAGAAATGCTTCCTTTAGGGTGTCATAATCTACCATCACCTCATTAGGGTCAAATTTCCTATACTAGGTATGATCATGATCTATTAGAGTTATCAAAAACTAGGTTACCTTACACTCTAATTAGGTGATGGCTTGAGTGCACCATTTTAGTTCACATTTTAGCACATGTTTTGTGGTATTTCCCACACTGTGATACTCTAGTAGGTGCATGGCCATTTCATAGTAAATATATTGTGGAGGCATAGTAAATATGTTGTGGAGGCATAGCTATCATTTAAGGCACTTATTCCACTAGTGTATATGTGGGTGGTGGACCTTTAATGCCTCTAGCCATTGGATTAGGCATTGACCCCATTATTATTATTGGTGACATTGATGTCAAAGGCATTATACTACTCACTTGTGATAAGGGGACACTTCTTGTAGGCTATTGCCCAGTCTGTGCAATTGACATTGGTTAAAATGGAATGCTTGTGCTAACATTTTGTATTACCAAGCTAGTGCCTAAAGGTATAGAGGTATCCTCACTTAATTATTCATAAGGAATTAATTATTCAATTACAAATTATATTCTAAGTTTGTAAAATAATCAAATTCAATGTTGAAAATAGGGTCAGTTATCACTCTTCTTTTTTCTTATGGGGATCTAGTACATGAGCTTACACTATAGGGTTAAAGGGGTTAGGCACATCTAGTGTATATTTAGTTATAAAATTATAAATGAACCTAGTACATTCTACAGTTGTCAACTATTGATATTTTTTTATGGTTTCATTGACTCTCTCCTCCTTATACTACTTCAATTCAAGAGATCCTTCCCCATACCCTTCCCACTCAATATAGGTTCTCTCAGCACTTCCAAGTTCTAGATCTTCCCTTAGTGTGTGGAATCTCTTTTTATAATTTTATCTCCTAATATCTTGGGTATCAATATGCTCATCCCATTATATTTTGATTCACCTACACATCCTCTTCTTCCTTACTGCATTGTTCATATATGAAAGGACTTTAGCCTTCCATTCGCATAGTTTCAAAGCCTTAATACACCATCAGCTTCTTAAGCTCTAAATTGAACATTGTCACAAATGTGCCTTTGGGTTTACACAAAAATTGATTCTCTACTTCCTCAAGGTAATATTATGTTGAAACTATGAACTTAAGCATGTAACTATTCAATGCTCCTTGACACCATTTATCTATAGCTCTAGTCTAAGTGGCATCTATGTTCTCAAGATTTTCTAAGCACTCCTTCATCCACTCAATCTATTGTCCATATATTCATCTTTTTTAGATCACATAAGCATAGAACCATTAGTACACATGCTTAGGTAGTTTACAAAATAGGACCTCATACATAAGATCATATAGGTTATTCTGAACCCACTTCCTCAAATTTTGTCCTTTATAGGATGGATACTTTAGTGTAAAGTTGTTTTCTAACTATTATATATAGTGCTTGATGTTATCAAGGGAGAGTCAAAGAAGTATTCTATCATACCATTACAATAATAAAATTTAACATGGGTCCTAGAAATGGAACCAAAATGTTATAGAAAAGGGGTTGTTAATTCATTCATTCATCAAATCAAGCACTCCTTCAATTATCCAAGTCAATCCTAGACTCATTACAACTAGGTGTAAATATAGTATATTATCTTAGTGTTCAACATTTATCACTCATCTATGCTAGCATTAATTCACATAAGGTGCAAACCTTATGTGCTCACCTGAAGTGTAATGTAGAAAGAAATGGGGCTCATATGGGATAGTTATTCCATGGTTCAATGCATCATATGCAAGACTTGGTCATTTAGAAAAGGCTTTTGGAATATTCATTTTTGTAAGCTTATTATGGGATATGTCTGGTGATCTATGGGTGTAATCCTACTAAAAGATCTCATTATAGACATAAGGGTGCAATCTTATATTGAGGTGATCGTATAGTCTCATGGGTGTAATCCTTTATTTCACTAATATTAGCATATTTTGAGTGTATTTAAAGGGTCAAGGGGCTACTTTAGTTCACTTGTTCATACTAGGATCATGATTTATGCATGGATATCATTGTTTGGTATGGGATCTTATCTACACTTAAGCTATTTTAATAGAGTATGATGACATCATTGACTAATATAAGGATGCCATTAATACTTTAAACCAAAAAATTGCTTAAACACAACATTCATAAATTGAAACTAAACCATTATAACTATTACATTCATTATGAAATTTAATATCAAAGCAAAAGACATTCAAACAAAGAACACCATGTATTAATGCAACCATTATTTTTCATTACTTTAAATTTTAAATATAGAATAGAGTTCATATTATGTAAAATAGAGTGTATGCATAATTTTAATTACTTAATAACCCAAAAGCTCACAAGCAAGCATGGGAATATACAAATAGAGCCTGAAAGGCATCCAAGATAAATCTAAGTTCTAATGATGGTTAAAACATGTAGAATCATTTCTTCAAAGATTCACTACATACTTATTCTCACTAGTTTGAGCTTGGTTTTATAGCACATAAGAGCATCTCCTTTCTAGGGTAGAGAGTACCTATTGGGTGTTGAGCTAGAGACTTTATTCATCATTTCACTAGCTCCATCACATTACATACCTTATGCTATGGTTTCCATGCATATCCACTCTTGAAGATTCCCTAAAAATCTAAGAGCTAGTTAATTGCCTGCCAGTTGGTATAAGAGATACCAAAATAATAATCATGTTAAGTGATTACCTCAAGCTAAAATGTCTATCAAGCTAGCATGAATCAATACTTAGTCAAAATAGGGGCCCAACATCCCATATTAATCTTAAAATGGAGAATGAAAAGCTATAGTTTTCCCTTCCTTCCCCTTTCCAAGGGATTCCCAATCTCATGGGCATCTCATGGTAAAGAGTAGATTGGATTGAACAATAGCTAACACTATAAGGAGGAGAAGATACTTCATTTTTATTTTTATTTTAGCTCATTTTATGAATATATTGAATTTGGTTTACTTTTAATAGTGTGTTATAGTTATTTTATTGTGCAACATATTAGATACTAATTCACCTATTACCAAGGCTAGGTATCAGCAAAGTAGATTGGTAATTTCCCCCTACTTTTTCATAGAAAACCTAGGACCAATCAACCTATGCCTACCATGATTCCTATTAGCTCCTCTCTATGACCTATCCTAAATTCACAACCCAATATGGCTTGGTTAGTTAGCTTATCCATTAATGTCTTGGGAGTCATCCATTATCTACCCAAGAACCCCAAGAGGTATCTTCCTCATTTCAGCCCTTTTTTAGGATGAAATTTGAGGGAAAACATAACCTCCTATAAAATCTCCTTGATACTCCTAATTTTAGAACATGAGGATGTGGAATGCAAGCTATTCCCATTTAGTTTAATGGAATATACATGTGATTGGTTCCTAAACCTTCGTAAAGACTCTTTACTGAGTTAAAACCACTTTATCTCTACTTTTTTTTCCCTAATTTGGCCAAGTAATAGACCCTAATGTTGTGTAGTAGTAGTTTTCTAGTATTAAAAGGGAACCCAATGATCCTATTATAAATTTTAATGATAGGTTATAAAATATGTATATCTAGGTAACTATGATTTATGAACACAACCCTCAACTAGCACTTGAAATGTATAAGAATGCCCTAGACCCTTTGATTTCTATGTTCTTAAGAAGAGACACAGCTATAATAGACATATCCTTAGCATATACAACAGCCATAAAAATGGATAGGTAATTAAATACCCAAGGATACACCATTACCCCCATTCTTGGTATGCTACGACAAATGCAAGCATTAAACTTCTTACCTAGCATTAACTAGAATGCACCTATGCCCCAGCCACTCCTTGTAATGCATTATATCTTGCTAGGTCATCCCACTTCAAACCAATAAATGGGTTACCTAAACCTAAGGGGTCTATATCTAACTCATTGGACTCAACATAAAGTGATGTTATCCATTGATAACAACACTTAAACCACACCTCAAGAGTCTACTAAAACTAACTTAGATTCCATTCAATGAATGGTACAAAATCTCATCATTGACTTGTTATGACTACATAGATAGATGATCAACTTTAATGTATAAATATCTAATAATAATTTCACGTATCATTATCTAAATAGGAGTAATAAACACCCTCACAACCCCCTAGAACCTTCACCCAATAGGCTCCTGAGATTAATATCTTTGAGATAGCCTTACCCAAATGGTGTCAAGTGTATAACATAATAACACATTGATAGATGGATTGCATAGAGTTTGGTTATACTTTAGAGATATTTCAAAAATAAATTGAAGAATATGAGGTAGTTCCCATTCATCCAAAATCCTCCAACTCAGGTAAAGCCCCTAATACTACTATGGTATTAGAAACATTAGATTTTCTTAACCAAAAATAAAGTGAGATGAAGGTATTAGTGAGGTATAAGCATTTCATTAGTTCCAAAGGATTAATTTGTTAGAGTATTTAATCCTGAGTGGACTTATTGACCCTTAGCCTTGGTAAAGTTATTAAATAATAATAATAATATATTAATATTTTTTAACATGAGCTGAAAACCTCATGAAAATAAATAATAAAGTTATAATTATTTAATGGGTTAACAAAATTTAATTAAATGGCTTTATCAAGATGGATGGACCCATTATTTTTACAACGGTCAACTCCCTTGAAATTTCATTATAAAATAGGGTTGTACCACTATTGTGAATACACATCTGAATCTGAATTATTTTTATCATATTCAACCTATGAGTTTTGTGAAGGCCATTCTGTGAAGTGAGAAGGTGAAGAATTTGTATTAGGGTTATTATTTCTCAATTATTCAGTAGCACTTATGGGTTTTTTACCTCCTAGAGGTTTTCCTACTTTAAAATCTTGGTGTCATTTGTCTCATATTCTTTGCCTATTCATTTACACTTCTATATCTCATCATGTGTATTTCTATATATATGTATACTAAAATCTTTCATGGTATCAGAGCTAGGATAGGAGCCCTAATCACCTATAGTGTGGCTTAAGGGGGGTATTGGAAATAATCCACACCTAGACTGATGATGGGATGGCCATAGAGGGGCTAGTAGCTCATTTGGTAGAATACTCTAGAAGTAAATGGAAGGTCTTAGGTTTGAGTCCTAGTTGGTTATTTGTCTCATATGATTTGCCTATTCATTTACACTTCTAGATCTCATTTGTTATTTTTATATGTATGTATACATGAAATATTTCATAATTATGACCTTAGGAGTAGGAAACAACAATATCCCCTTATTACCTTGACCCCCCCAAATAATAATGCAACCCCTCCATACCAAAATGCTATAAATGATCCTCCACCTCCAAGACCTCAAGAGCCTAAGACACCTATGTAAAACCCACCAATCCAAGTAAAATAGGGTTATAACATAGTTTAGGATATGAATAAAATAAAGGATAACATTATTCTTCATGAGCTTTCCCAAATCACATAGTAAGTTAAAATATTTGACTCAAAAACCAACCCCATAAACCTAGCCAAAACCAAGAGAAATGCATACCAATGTGCTTATCCATAAGAATATGATGGGGGTTCCCCTATTCCTTTTTACCATTTATTTGTTTGGAAAGAATATACATAATTTATTAATAGATTCTAGGACCTCAACCAATGTGATGTTAGTAGTAGTTTGCAAGAAACTTAGTCTATCCCCCATAAAATTAGATAAGGTAGTGGTCAAGTTGGACAAGTCAGAGGTAAAACTAATAACTAAGTTGTTAAATGTGCACATCTAATTGGAATTTGAACCTAATATTCAATATTTTATACACATTCAAGTGTTTGACATCCTAGAAGCCTATGGTATGCTCTTCAACAAACATTGGTCCAAATACCTAAATGGGTATATGGTCACAGATTTATCCCATATGTGGTTACCTTAGAGAGGAGTAGATAAAAAATACAAGTGGATAGGTAACCACACATGAAACACATGATAATCAAATAAAATAGTATGAATGAGAACATAAACCTAGTTTCCTTAGACCTAGGCATATACACACTAAGAATTGAGCCTCTAAAAAACCAAAATAGTCACAGCCTAGGTCCAATTGGCATGTGGTCTCTTTATATAGACTAAGGTCACTCTAAACGAGGTAGTGGATATGGTGTTCTTATTACAGATCCCTTGGGGAGGAAACATATAACATCTTATAGGATACAATTCCCTTGTACAAATAACTTGGTGAAATATGAATCTCTAATCTTAATATTACAATTTGAGACATGAGGAAAACAAATTAAGATTATTTAGTGACTTTAAACTGGTAGTCAACCAAATCAAAACTAAGTTTCAATGAAAACTATCATGCCTCAAAAGGTATAAACATAGAGCTTGGGACCTCACTAAAATGTTTGACATGTTTAATATCATCCCTATTCCTTGGGAGGAAAACTAGGTAGTAGACTTTCTCACATTGGTTGCATCAAGCTTAACCCCTCTAGATGACACTGAGCTACAAGAGTTCTCTATGGAACTCATCCCCTATCCTTCCATCTCAAATAACATGACTAACTTCCATGTATTTTAATATGATTAACAAATTATTTAGTTCCTTGGTAATGAGGGTATATTCAAGGCCCAAATCATAGATGAAAAGGATAGAGAAAACTTTGGGACTGAGTTGGATAGGGATGGGATCTTGAACATTCATGGGAATAGGATCTCAAAGGGGCTAAAATTATTGAAAAGAGTGTTTGATGCATTAGACCTAACCATATAGGACAAAAGGCCTAATTTTAAAGACCAAAAGTGTCAAATCATTAATCTTGACCTTGTGGAAAACCCCCAAATAGTTAACATGGGTATGTATTTGATGGACCATAAACTAGAATAGCTACAAATATTATTACTAAGGTATGAGGATTGGGTTAACTAACCCATCCATCTTTGTGTGTACTTTTTTAATTTAAATAGGGCCTTAAATAAATATAATTACCCATTTCCCTCACTAAAAAAGGTGATCCAAATGGTGAGTAGGTCCTATATGATGTTCTTATTAGATGGATTCTCAGGCTATAACCAAGTCCTAGTCAATATAGGAGATTCACTTATAAACATATGCCTTTTGGTCTAATAAATGTTGATGCAACCTTTCAAATGGTAATGGACTTCACCTTTGAGGCCTTGATAGGTAAATACATAATAATATATATAGATGACCTAACTATTTTTTCTTAATATAGGTCAGATCATGTGCACCACTTAGAGAGAGTATTTGAAAGATGTAAAAGGTATGGCATCTCTTTAAACACAAAGAAGAGTGTGTTTGGTGTCACCAATTGTAATCTTCTTGGTCACATTATCAAAAAGGAAGGTATTTTTATCGACCCCTATGATGTCCCCTTCTTAGGGGCTCCTTTTTTTTGCACAAAAGCTCTGATACCACTGTAATGTCCCTTACTTAGGGGCTCCTTTTCCTAAGAAAAAGCTCTGATACCACTGTAATATCCCCAACCAATTGGGAATATAGAAACACAAAAGCTCTGAACAAAGATACAAATTTTGCCAAAATAATTTCTAAATAAATAAATAAATCACAATATAATCTCTCAATAGCAAATCAAAGATCTTATCACTTGTTCTTCTAGATGATTATGCAATTGAGTCTCTGTCATACAAATAAAATAATATGAAATATTCTATCTTAAAACCCTGGGCTTTGCAAATCTATAAATTAACCTTGAATCTGGACGTCTCAGCCTATTATGTCAAACACACAGTCACCAGCATCGATCGATATACTGTCGACATCGATCTCTATCGGTCCTTCTCTATCGACTTCGGTCTTTAGTCGACTGATGTCGATCACTGGGGATCTCTATTTGCCAAGGTTAGTATCTATGTGGATCTATACAAACCTGTATAGACTTTATATGGCCACCAATAAAGCACATGTCTATTTTCAACCCCTGATCTGAAGATATATGGCTCTAATACAGAAGATCTCTATCTGTATAATTTATTGAATCAAAAACCTAATAAAATAAATACTTGGAAAGCTCTGTGACAACTTCTATATGAAGTTACCTCTCAAATCTGTAAACCTCTGTGATAACTTTTGTATGAAGCTATCTCTCAATTTGGCAATAGATCAGATGATATTTCACAGCCTCTAAATCACACACACTGAAGAGTGGACATTCCACAATGCAGATGGAATCCTGGAACCCTTGGCTTAGTCTTCATAAAATAATTCTTCAATATCAAAAATCAATAATCAATGCATAATCAATAATGGCCTCCATGAGAAACCCTTATACCCTCAAAAAGATGTGCTTACCCTAATTAGGGTTTTCTTAAATTAGAATTAGGGTTTCTAATTAAAAATAGACTAAATAATTAATATTTTATTAAATCAATCAAATATTAATATCTCCCTCAATATATGTTGGATCCTCAAACCGACTGAAGCTGGTGAATCAAGGAGTGATTCTACACATGACCATACCAAAATAAGGGTGCTCTGCTACATGTCAAATATCCCTAAAAAGTAGGAGCTCAGGCAAATGTGTTTGAAAGAGCCTGAATGAAAACCAAATGTAGAAATTCTACTAATCGAAGCCAAGCCAAGCTCCATTATGACCCTCTATCCATCCTCTCAGCCTATGAGGGTTGCATAATAGGCTAATCATCAAATCTGTCGATGTCCACTAAAAAAGGGAACATGACAATCTGCCCCTCCTAAAATTGCTTGACCCCAAGCAATCTTAGAACAACAAACCAATCAATCCACCTAAATCCTAAATGTAGTCATGATCTATACTGATGAAAATCAATGCAAGCTCCTGCAATATCCTCTAAAGTAGAACAAAGAGGAATTGATAATCAAACTGGCACATGAAACTCAACCAAACTCCAAGATTACAAATACCATAGTCAAGAACACATGAGAACCAAACTCTCGAAGCATCATAACCCATGTAGAATGGACAACTCAAACTATCAATTCCATCTGCAAAAGATGGTGTCGATCCATCCCATAACTGATCCCTGTGTAAAAATGGCATAACCAACTGTACCACATTGTCATTGGTGTGAGAAGAATCAATCTAAAAACTCAACTCCACTAGTATCTCAAACTCATCAGGACCAGGTACTCTCAAATCTTGAACATGTGTGTCAGCCTCAACAACATGTTCCTCAGTAACAACTATAGGAATGTACTCACCACCAACACTTAGTGTACTAACCTCTGAGTATACCTCCACACTCTAAATGCCAACATCAGACTCATCCTCATCTAACTCTAAAGAAGCTACTATTGAAACTATCTCATCATCACAATCTCTAGCTCCCTCATCCTCTGCAACTAACTGAGAGTCTGAATCCCCATGACTAAGCTCATCCACATGTCTCTCAAAATCCTGGTGAGCCACCTTCATTGTCTCTACCTTAGGCTCTGAAGCCTCTGCCTTTGACTCCTCAGAACTATCATGCTGTTCAAAATCTTCAAATTTCAAATCCTCATAATACTCCCATATTACACGATATGCCTTGCCCTTAGGCCTCAAATGACAATTGTGATTGGCATCATATGGATCTTTTTAGTATAAGCAAATCTTCTTCCTATTAATAGTAGCACACCTGTTATCTCCTATCTCATAACAATCATGGGACATGCTGCTATCTTGTCCAACTGATCTGTAGTGCTCCCTCCTTAGCTTAACAAAGTGATCAAAAGACAACCTCTCCTGAACTCGAGGAGTTAATAAGTCCCACTCCTCATTTGCTATCATATACTGTGTGAATTTGTCTTCGAATGTAGGGTATGAAAGAAATTCATTTAACCTCTTCAAACTTAGTTTCAACTTCTTCATATCATAGTCCCACTATCTCTGAGTGCTTGAAGTACTTGGAATGCCCATGATTACTTCATAGATTTAATCTACCCAAACTACCCAACAGGATGGTAAGACATTAGCTCTGATACCACTATGATGTCCCCTTCTTAGGGGCTCCTTTTTTTTGCATAAAAGGTTTGATACCACTGTAATATCCCCAACCAATTGGGAATATAGAAACACAAAATCTCTGAATAAAGATACAAATTTTTCCAAAATAATTTCCAAATAAATAAATAAATCACAATATAATCTCTCAATATCAAATCAAAGATCTTATCACTTGTTCTTCTAGATGATTACACAATTGAGTCTCTGTCATATAAATAAAATAATATGAAATATTCTATCTTAAAACCCTGGGCTTTGCAAATCTATAAATTAAGCTTGAATCTGGACATCTCAGCCTGTTGTGTCGAACACACAGTCACCAGCATCGATCGATATACTACCGACGTCGGTCTCTATCGGTCCTTCTCTACCAATGTCAGTCTTTAGTCGGCCAATGTCGGTCACTAGGGATCTCTGTCTGTTGAGGTTGGTATCTACGTGGATCTGTACGGACCTATATAGACTTCATACGGCTACCAATAAAGCACAACCTGTCTATTTTCAACCCTTGATCTGAAGATATATAGCTCTAATATAGAAGATCTCTATCTGTATCATTTATTGAATAAAAAACCTAATAAAATAAATACCTAGAAAGCTCTGTGATAACTTCTGTATGAAGTTACCTCTCAAATCTGTAAACCTCTATGATAACTTCTATATGAAGCTATCTCTCAATTTGGCAATAGATTAGTTGATATTTCACAGCCTCTAAATTGCACACACTGAAGAGTGGACATTCTCCAATGCAGATGGAATCCTGGAACCCTTGGCTCAGTCTTCACAGAAGAATTCTTCACTATCAAAAATCAATAATCAATGCATAATCAATAATGGCGTCCATGAGAAACCCTTATAACCTCAAAAATATGTGCTTGCCCTAATTAGGGTTTTCTTAAATTAGAATTAGGGTTTCTAATTAAAAATAGACTAAATAATTAATATTTAATTAAATCAATCAAATATTAATATCTCCCTCAATATATGTCAAATCCTCGAACTGGCTGAAGCTGGTGAATCAGGGAGTGATTCTGCACATGACCATACTAAAATAAGGGTGCTCTATTATGTGTCAAATATCCCTAAGAAGTAGGAGCTTAGGCAAAGGTGTCTGAAAGAGCCTGAATGAAAACCAAATGTAGAAATTCTGCTAATCGAAGCCAAGCCAAGCTCCATTATGACCCTCTATCCATCCTCTTAGCCTACGAGGGTCGTGTAATAGGCTAATCATCAAATCTATCGATGTCCACTAAAAAAGGGGACATGACAACCCCAAAAGGGAATATATAATATCTAAACTACCTTTACCTAACAACAATAAAGAACTAAAAACTTTATTTGGAAAAATTAACTTTGTGCGTAAGTTTATTTTTGGATTTTTTGAAATAGTGAAGCCCTTGAATACAAAGTTTAAATATGACACTAAAGTAGAGTGTTAAGTGGATTCAAGGAAATATTTCTAATATATCAAATATGTTATCATGAAATCCCTAGTCCTTATCATCCTAGGCTATACACAGGACTTCTATGTTTACCCTTTCACTTTAAAGCACACCATTGTCACCTACCTTACCTAGAGGTTAGAATGAGAATAAGACCTAGTAGATTTTATGAGAACTAATATTAAGTATGTCTAACTTTGGTAATCTACCCTAAAAAAACATGCCTATTTTGTGGTCAAGGTAGTGAATAAATTTAGGCATTGCATCCTTTGAAACAAAGTTCATACCATTATGTAAATGCTAGGACATAATGAACTAGGCAAGAGGAGAGGATGATTATGATGATGAAATTTCAAGAGTAAGATTTGTAAATCAAGTCATCAAAGATGGGTTAGAGTAAATGGCCTCACCAAACTAATCACACACACACACACACACACACACACACACACACACAAATATATATATATATATATATATATATATACCTAATAATCATGATACACCATGTAAACCAACAAAGGGTGTAATACTTAGACTAGTATGCCCTAGTTATGCACTTTCTAATTTATGGAAATGCACCCCTAGGTATCAAACATACACAAAGAATACCTCTCTAATTTAAAACCACACATCATATGATGAAGAAAGGAATTCTCTTAATAATACACCATAAAGTAATATACATCTGGTGTGTATCATAAGAAGAATCCAAGAACATAATGACAAGTTTCCATGAAAAAATAGGAATCAACCATCCTATGGAAAATATCATGGCTCACAAGGTTATATAGGAAGGTTACTATTATCCCATGTTGTTTAGATATGTTCACACTCATGTTCATTTTTATCACCAATGCCAAACCTTTTCTAAAATGTAAATTCACACTAGAATGCTACTACAACCTGTTATATATAGTGTTTCATTCTCATAATGGAGGCTAGATTTTATGGTAGTGATTAAACCCAATTCATTAACTAGTCATAAATTCATCCTCATAGGTATAGAAAACTGTACTAGATGGTTTGAGGTAATTGTGACCAAAAATTTCACCACTACCGAAGTCATCAAGTTCTTAAAATCTACCATAGTCACCCATTTTGGGGTCTCCATTTTTTTACTATGTAATAGTGGCCCCACCTTTCAATCTATGAAATTAAAAGAGTGGGCCTATGATAAATAAATCACACTCAATTTCTCCTCCAATCACTACTTACAAGGTAACATATTCATATAATCCACTAAAAAGAACTTCATCGATGTTATCAAGAAATTAGCTAGAGAAAAGCCCTAGGAATGGCACTCATTGCTAAAAGTTGTCTTATGGGTCGACTGCACTAGGTATAAACAAGCCCTAAAAATATCTCCTTTCCTTCTTATCTATAGATTAGAGTTGATCATGTTGGCCACTTTTAAAATTTGTAATTATAAGTTCATGTATCAGTTCATGTAACTAAATGACAAAGTGAATTCCAAACTCCTAGACCTAATTTAGTTATAATAAGCTTGGGGTGAAGCTTTACTAAGCTTTAGAAAGTATCAATACATAGTCAAGAGGTGGTTTGACAAGAGGGTGAAGTTAAAGACATTCAAAATCCTAGACCTATCCTAATTTGGGATAAGGCCCATGAGAAGAAGGGATAGCATTCAAAATTCATCCCCCTCTATATTGGATCATATCATATTACTAAGGATCTTGAGGGAAATGAATTATCACTTTCAGTAAATGGGAAATTCTTAAATCACTATTTCTTAGTCATCCCCTCTAAAGTGATTTTTGATTAATCTGAATAAGAGGTAGTAAATGGAAGGATCATTATATATAGTAAATAGATTTATTTTAGTTGTGTTTATTTCTATTATGTGCTTTTATTTATGTTGTATTTTGTCCCTTCATCCCCTCCTTTGTTCTACATTATTCCTCTAATGCCTAACCTTTAGTAACTATTTTAGGTGGTGGTTGAAGCCTAGAAGGATTGCTAAAAAATAATAAATCTTGCGTGGAAACATTCAATCCAAGTGATTCCAAGACTATAAAAGGGGACTCTTAACATCCTAGATATAAAAGGCCAATTATTCTAAAAGAAATAGGTGGATTTTAGAATATCCTATACCCAAGATGGACACTTATTTTCACTTAATATAATATCTCTATAAGATATTTGATTATTCAACTTGATTAAGGATTGGTTGGCTATTTATAACTTCCCCCAATTATATATTTACCCTTGGATTTTTCCCAAACCCCCGCAATGGATAAGACTAATAGTTAATGATATTTTGTCAAGAAACTCAAAAAATAATAAAAAAGCACACAATCTAAATTATGAGTCTACCTCAAAAGGGCTATATAGGCAATCTCCACCATAGGATTTCTGGCTTGGTTGGAAGTGGAGAAATGCCATGAATGGGACTAGAGGCATCTCTGTTGGGGATATGGATGATTGTCTAGAAGTAGAGAAATGCCCTAATCATTTCCCTTAAGTCATTAAGACAATAATGCCCTAGAGTAATTCTGATAACTAGTCTAACCTTGATTTCTCAAAGGTAATCTATGAATAAATTGGAATGAAAATCACTTCTCACACATGTTGGTATTCATTTATAGGTGGAAGCTCGGTATGTTTCTTGTTATTGTGAGACTTTAGTGCCTCATATTTATTATGGATGATAAAACACCCCTATACAATATTTATGATGAACAAGGAAAGAAGAATAAACTAATTGGGTTCTAAGTGCTTCTCATCACTTTCTCGATGATAGTCACCATTTATTGTGGCCAACTTCCCCCTTTTCTCTTAAATGGATAATCCTTCTAAAAATTTCATGAACCAAAGCTTTGGAGCTCTTTTTTTCTCATCGATGATGCCTACACAAAAATTTAGAATATACATCACCTTGATTTTATTTAGGTAGTAACAAACCTCTTTTAATTTCTCTAAAAACAACTAGGTTATGTTTCCTCTCTTTTAATATATTATGGCAATAACATTTCAAGTTGATTTTCACCTAGATTTCTCAGAGTCTAGTTACTTTCCCAGAGAAACATACTCATTATCCTCCATGGAAAATTGAGTCCTCCATGTATGATGGGTAAGATTTAATGAATCATTTTCTTTTTATCTTTCTTACTTAACAATTTTGTGAACCTCATAGAGATTGGTTAAATGGGAAGTTGCCACATCATTTGGAGTCAGAGAAGCCATTCTGTTGGGCCTATTAGAGATGTCAAATCTTGGGAAAGCCTATCCCAATGGGAAATTGTCATGTCATTTGGAGTCAAAAAACCATTTCCCTAGACTTATTATAAATTTCAAAGCCTGAGATATCTTGATCAAATGGGAACTTGCTTCATCATTCAAAGTCAAAATAGTAGTCCCCCAGACCTATTAGAGATTTTAGAGATTAGGAGAGATTAGTCCAATGATAAATTACCATGTCATTTGGAGTCAAATTGGTCATACACCTAACCTATTAGAGAAATTAGAGCTAAAGAGAGCTTGACCCAATGGGAACTTGCCATGTCATTTTGAGTCATAACATCTAGTCCTTAGACCTATCAAAGATGTTAGAACCTAGGAGATCCTAACCTAATGGGAACTTACCACATTATTTGGATTCACATCAGCCAGTCTCCCATTCCTATCAAAGATGTTAGAGCTTAAGAGAGCCCATTCAAATGGTAAGTTGCCACATCATCTAGTGAGAATATGAACTCTTTTTCACTTGTGATTTGGAAATCTTGAAATGAAGTATAAATGATACTTAGAAGATAATTAATAGGTGACATGTGTCCTTAAGTGACACATCACCCAGTCTAATGGATTGACATGGAGTATAGAACCATGCTTAGGTGTTGATCATTAATGGGAGGACCAATAGATGGATCACATGTATTATAAAACAAGATTTTGTTGAGGGGCCTCTAAGAGATGTGACTACATACCTACCACACATTAGGCATAAATAGAATGGGAATTTGGACCTGATTGGATAGTTTTGAAAACATCCCATCACCATTGTTATATCTAGCTGGTGATAGAGGATCATGGGCTTCAAAAACAATTCTAGATTTAGAAATAAAGGGAGAAAATCTAGCCACCAACTCTTTTTCAAATTCATATCAAGTGAGATACCATATGTCATTAATGTATGGAGATATGTGCATATGATTATAAATCCCAAGAGAGGCGCATTAAAAATTATCATTATTACCTTAGAATAAATATTAGATTCTTTTCTTTCAAAGTTACATATAAATCTTGTATCCCATGCCTTTGATGCCCAAAGCTTCTTAATTCCCCATCTATCCTACTCTAATATATGCTACATCATCAAACTTGAAGGTTGATCTTGAGTATAGGACACTACTATCCCTACTAGTTTAACTAAGGAAAAACACTAAAATGACATATTTAAATTAATTAAGTAGGTCCTCAAGGATTTTACCAACATCAACAATTATTTAGTTGGGTATGAGGATGCCCTTTGGTCTTATAAAAGGTGTGTACTTCATTTATTAATGGCTAAACTAGAGGTGTTTCCCTACATGACCTTCTAAGGAACATCCTCCACAAAGATATCTATGTATAGGGTGTTGTTAATGATTGGGTGTGTTTACCTACCTCTCAGCACTAGATTTTTGATATATCTAAGAATGCATTCAAAGCATAATACTCCCTCTTATACTTCTCATTCTCATATGATGTAGCAGTAATGTCAATCTAGATGAATGATTATTAGATCTATGACATCTTCCATGATTGGGCTAAGAACCCCACCTCCAAGTGGGTCAACAAACAAAATACCAATGCCTACATAGTCCACACCTTCTAAGAGGAGGTTTGAGTATGCATGATCATATTGAAGTATCTATTTGGATAATTAGACTATTAACATGTTAATGAGTTGTGGGTGCCCCTTCTACACATGATCCTAACTCACTTTGACATCCCATATATTGTAGGCCTGATCAATTTCAAGTTGATACACGCCATTATAGATACCTAAAATGGGGGTGACTTATACATGATGAGATAACTTCTTGAAACCATATATGGGATGCTCTCATTCAAGATGTCATCCTTTACTATGTGATTTCTTAGTATCCCAATTGTCCACATGGTCTTATACAAGCTATATGGCCACTAGTTCTACCAGTATGTCTATGATGTGTGTTACCATATATACTCTATGGTGTACTAGGTGGTAAATGAATCTCTAATTCCTTTTCTCTCAAATATAACATGTGACTCTATCATAGCCATTAGGGACTACTAGTTTTACAAATATTAAATAGTGATTCAAGTCATGGTCTTCTTCCAAGACCCCCTACACTTACCATATTATTTGCTTAACTACCTAATAAAATAAAATATCACCTATCAACAAGTGAAAGCAAAACAAGATGTATGGAAGATACTTCAGAGAGGCAAGGTTGTGAGCTACTTGGAATGGCTACATGGTTCAAAACCCCATATAATGATGGCTTTTTTCAAAAATTGGATTGACGATAGGGTAACCCTCCATGGCATTACAGTGAAACTCACTAAGGAATTCATAGCAGAGGTCACGGGGCTTCCAATGGAGGGAATAAAATTCTCAAAGTAGACCAACATTCTAGTGAGGATTTTTGCAAATTCTCAAAGATGGATGTTGAGGAGCAGCAGTTGGAAAAGAGTGGGGACTTTTTTGACTTGGAGCAGATTAAGGGAATCTAGAGAGATGTCTTATGCTACATCTGTGAGTATTTCATACTTGATGGAAGAAGTAAAAGAGTCCACAAATTTCACTTTATATTTCTTAATCACTTCAGACACAAAGTAAGAATCTCCTTTCCTTTCTATTTGCACTTCTCTTTGCTCCAAAGTTTATTCGCTCATAGGAAAAAGGAGTCTCATCCTATATTGCATGAGGGATTAATTCTAATAATTAAAGGTCACTGCAAAAACAAGGCCATTATTCTAAATCCTTATTTGGATAAAAAGGACTCACAGAGCAACAAGAATGAAATAGTAAAGGGGAAAGGAAAAGCTAAATCCAAATCCCCCAGCTTTAAAAATTAGAATGCTGATGAGGAAATAGAATGGGAAAGCACTAAAAGTTCTAAGGAGGAGAGTATGGAGGAAGAGGGAGGAACAGAAAGTAGGCAATCAAGCTCCAGTGAGGAAGATGAAGTTAAAGGTAAGAATGAGAAAGAAGGGGTCACTATAGAGGAAAAAACTAAAAACAATAACTATGATCTTGAGGAAAACCAGCAAGTGCTTGGGGAAACTGATAAAGATTTGGATGTTCTATTTGAGAACACTACTTTGAAAACTGAGAAGGAACATCTAGTTTAGGTCGCCAATCAAGTAATGGAAATGGGAGCTCAATTTAAGGATGATTGTAACCAGAACGAAAGCCCTGTTAAAACTAAGGAACAAAAATGAATGGAAAGGGAGGATCATATGGAAGAAGATGAAAATAGTCCTAAAGAGAACATAGAAGATTTGAGTGATATAAGGCAGAATGATAGGAGGCATCCCCATATGAGCTTGGCCAATTGCAAAGTAGATGTTATCCTTCAATTTGACTCATGGATGTACAAGGAGATAATGGGCCTCAAGAAGAAAATGGAAATAATGGAACGTAACCAGGAAGCAGTTTAGAATAAAATCAATAACATGGAAAAGCAGATAAGGGATATTCCAATCAAACTCAAAGACTATGAGAACAATCTAAGGGAACTCATTAAGGAAAGCAAAATGAAGATGGAGGAGGTAACCTCTAACATATGTGCAGCTGCTATAAACATTGGAAAATTAGCAAATGAGGAAATCAAATCATTGGAGGGGCCTAGCAAGAGAACAAGATAGAGCTCAAGAAAGAAAGCAATGCAAGAGGGTATTATGTTGGAGGCTACAGCCATACATGACAATGCTGTGAAAGGTAAGGAAGTAGTGAAGATGATTTTGGAACTAGAAGAATAGGTCCATTGGGTTCTTACTGTCCTAGTTCTTTTTGTTGGATGTAATATCTGGATCCATTTTCTGGTTTTTGTTTTCTTATAAAAATGGAGTTTCCAGGTCTCTGTAAAACCTGGGGTTAGTCTTTTGTTTTTCTAGTATGGTGGTTTCAGGTCCATGTAAAACCTATTTTTGATACTTCTATGAAGTAGGTTTTAGGTTTCACCTATGGACGTAATTGTTATATCCTTCTCCCTATGTTTCAGGGTTTTGGGGTCCCTTCAAAACCTGTTTTTACCTTAATCTAAAACAAGTGAATGACATCTTTGGGTTCTATGTACAACATCAACAAAAGGAATTCCCATAGCTCTAGATCACCATATAGGGCCAAATCTATAGGATCTACCCTTCAATATAAAATATGGTAGTCATTTGAGATTCCTTGACCCTCACAAAATATAAGATTCAACAATGAGACTCTAAAAGGGTGATTCATAACCATTTTGTGTAATATTCAACTTGGATCAACATCAACTATAACCATCAAGCTAAAAATGATGATGAGATATATTTAAATGCCATAGATGACCAAGAAGTGCTATCTCAAATATTATCTAAGAGGAAATAATAAAAGGAAGAGGGATCATGTAGGACCCTTAGCAACTCCTCCAACTCTTTCTCGATCTATGGAAGACTTAAATCCAATAATTTTGGCCATCTCTTGGAGAATCTTATAGGGAATCCCACCACCTTCTCCTCTTTGATATATAGCCCCAACTTCCACTCCACTTCCTCTAACAACCCTAACTCTTCAACCTCTATCCCTATCTCTACCTCTACCTCTTGTAGTTTGTCTTTAAGCTTCACCTCTGCATCCTTTGGTAATGTCTATAATTATATTTTGGCAGATTAAATCCTAGAAAACATGATGCTAAGAAGCCTAAGCATATCCTACTCAACCATAAATGTTGAAAAATCTAATATTTTATATGGTTTATAGCTTGATATAGATCCTTAAATGAGGCACCTAGTAGGAAACTATCTAGGTTCTTATACTCACTCTTCCATCCCTCTCATTTCCCTTCCACCCCTTACTCCCACTACATTCTAACTCCATTTTATGGTGCCTTCTAGTTTGCTTCCATTTCCCCACCTATGTTTCCCCTCCATATTTTTCCCAAGTATCCTTGGTCTCAATCCTTTCATGTGTCCTCACTTTCTCTTTCCCTTCTATTCTAACCATCTCACATCCTGGAGTCCTCTAAGTACTTCCCTTGGGCATGACATCAATAAAAGGTATGACTATATAATTTGAAATCCTACTACCTCTAGTAGGGACCGTCTTAGTCCCCACTCCCTTTAGATCAACATTCTTCTCTATAGATTAAATACTCTACTATCAATTCATATAGTCCTCATCATCATGGTTTCCACCACATCACACAAAACCAACCCAAAAAAGAGGCTGAAGAAGAAATAAAAGGTGACTTATCCTTTAGATCTAGGTAAAAGGCCTTTATTTTTATCTCCACTTCTTCTCTAGGTCTTAGTGATCCTTCTAGCCCTAGTAACAATATCTTGGATATTATCTCCTTAAGCCCATCTCTCCCTTATGCAAGGCCCCACTAGCTTCATCTTCAACCATCTTATCTCATCCCTATTGTTTCATGACCTATTCCCAAGGGAAATCCTACCTTAGGTAAACTTCAATAATAATGGAAATCTCAAACATTATTATGGGCATCCCCTTTCATTATCCCTCCATTCACTCCCATGCCCCCTCCACCTCCACTCCTTTCTTCTTTCAATCCTAATTCCTCCATCTCCCCTCCACCTTATCCTCTACCCTTCACCACCAATTTGGCCATGCCTCCTACACCCCCATAAACCCAAGGGATAAACCTAGGGTCACATGAACCATAGATGGATGTCTATGATGACCTAGACATACAATGAAATTTTGATAAAGCCTTTAGGAACATGAAGAGGATGCTTACTTAGAGATTCATCTAAGAAGTAAAGCTAGTGATATGCTAGACCAATCAATATCTATTTTCCCTCACCAAGGTGAGGACTAATACCAAAGAGGAGAAGATAATCAAGGACCTAGTGCCTATTCTCTAAGATACCCATGACATGTCTATGAAGCTCTTTGAAGACATGCAAAGCCAAGTCTAAAATCTCAATGTCTAAGTGAAGATTATATTCTCGATTAGATTAATCAGGTAGGTTAAGGACACCCTCTTATTACTTTTCTCAATTATCAAGAAAATAGTGAGGACTCAATCTAAGACTAATTTAATCATATAATAAATACATGCCTACATGGGGAGGATCCTATAAATCAATAGGAAGTGCCAAAAGCTATAGGTAGTGGTAAATAAAATAATGTTCCCAAAGCTCAAACTAATTCCAACTTCAAACTTGGGGTTATACCAAACTTATGTTGGGAACATGAAAAAGGTGATGGAGTAATGAATAGCCTTGGACCACACTACAATAGAACCCTTGGAAGAGGGTGAGAAGAAGATATTGACCTACTTTAAGGAGGTTAATATCTTCATGCTTTTCCACCTAGATAGGACTCTACTCGACCAAGGTGAATTATAGAATCTACATGGGTTAATTTGACCAGGTTATGAGGGATAAATTTGAAAAGTTAAACTAGGAAAGATCCCATGTGGTGCTTGGCCTTTTAACTCAGTCCATTATGAGCATCAACCAAGTATTATGGAGTCTAAGCCTCAATGGAAGAAACTTTCTATATCTCTTAAAGATAGATAGCCCAAGGAGAGGTGATCTTCAATGAGCCTCCAATGAATTTGGATAAGATATATAAAGAGTTTTACCTCATGATAGTCATGATGGAAGCTAGGAACACCTAGTTAAAGTAGTTAAGATCCAAACCCTCTTATCTACCTTTGCATGTTTAATAGTGGCCCCCCATAAAACTATTAAAAGTTTGTTGAGATTTATTTTGGTTCAAATTTTTAAATAAAATTATAACTACAATGAGTGGCCATCATGGCCTAGGATGGGATCCTTATGATTTTTGGAGGTGAGCCCAAATCCTTATCTATTTATACAAGAACCATATTGTATTTTAGGGTCAACCAAAAATTATTAAAAAAGTGTTGTTAGATTATTCCTAGGATTTCACCTACATTTCTCTCTACACTCTAGATTGTAATAGTAACCATATCAATTATTGCAATAGTTTTTCACTCTTTTAATGAATACAATATTTTTTTCTACAAAATGTACTTTTTTTGTTCAATTCTATTTCATCTTCATGTTTAAATGATCAATAATGTTAGGTTAATTGGATTAATACTTTATCACTTTATGTATGTCATGATTATGATGTGACTAGTTATTATAATCTCTGTGTGAGTTCTTTCATTTATCTTTTAGTAGTGCTAATAATTTATATACCCAACTAAAAATTATCATATGGTGTTTATGTGTTTTTGATAATAAAGTCATGTTACTAATCTTTAGTATTAATTCACATTGAAGGTATACTCTTGGTTCCATTAGACTCTCCCCACTGTGTCTTCTTGGAGGTATAACTTTAATCAAACTTGATCTACAATGGTATAAATATGGTAGAGTCACTTAGTTTAATGACCATTACATTAATCTTATTTTAGACCTAGAAGTTTCCTTTTTTCCTTACCCTTCCCTCTATTTTATGTTTATTTAATGGTTCTAAAATGCCCCTTTCCCCTTTTGTTTAGAAAGAATAAGCCCAACACTTAAGTATTCCTATTTGTCCTTAACCTATGTGAAGTATAAAATATTAAACTTCTAGTGGTAATAGTGCATCTCTTGGAGACTATTCATGTAGACTCTATTTGTGAATTCCAATACCTACAGTCATGCCTTGGGTTGATCTCAAATCAGTCCTAAAATGGAGGATGAAGGTTTGTAGATATCCCCACTTTCCCCTTTTCAAGTAATTCCCAATATAATGGGAATCTCATTGTAAGGATGATGTTGGAGAAAAAAACACGATTATTAAAAAATATTTTTAAAATACTTAGTCTTTAAGACAATCTCGCTATGCATGCCCCCTTTTGAGGTGAGGAATGTAGCCTATGAATTACTCATTTTCAAAATAAAATATTTATAAAATCATGATATATATAAAAATATGTAATAATTTAAATCATTTGATAACATTATTATATCATGTCATCATAGTAATATTAGATCATATAATCATATATGAAACATGTATCCTAAGGCATACAAGTGTTAGGTCAATATAAATATAGCAATGAGGCATACAATGATAATCTTCATAGTAGAAACAATAAAATTATTGAGTAATAATTATGGAAAATATGCATGATATGTAACATGGAATCACATGATAATATAATAATGTGTGATATGAATCACAACATCACAATCTTAGTAGACAATTTTATATGTGTCCACACAAAGAAAAAAAATCATAAAGTCAAACATAATTCCATTACCTTGACACACAATAAATCATAGAAACATGCATGGCAACACATAGTTTCAAACATAGTAATAGAGTGACAGAGAGTCACAGAGTCAAAAAATGAGTCACAGAATTAATTCCCAATGTAATTTATAATCATGGAGAAATATGCATACATAAAATGAGTGACACAATGAAAACATAATATCACATAGATTTAGAGTAAATAGATAAAGATCACATAGTGTAACACATAATATTAACATTCATGCATAGAACAGGTAATGTTAATATACACAATTAATGTATGTCATCATCACATATATAAAAATATATTATCTAAATCAATATCACTCTAAGTAGTATGTGTAAGATAAATCCATGTGTGATCAGTGTAAAATGACTCAATATGATAAATGGAAATGGTCATAGAAAGATGTAACATGTGTAAAGTGTACCAAGATATCCCAAATGTAATCATGCCCCCAATGAATTAAAGGTAGCCTCTAGGTGTTTGAATGTCCTATATTTGTATGTCCATGAAAAATATAACTTGTATGTCATACATATAACTCATGTATATTTTGAAACACATGTGCATATATAAATTAGATAAATAATCTACCCTATGTGATAAATAATAGATAAATCATGTAAATTAGTAATACATATCATTCATAGGTCAAGTTTTATATGTCTTCGATATTTTGAATTTTTTGTATTTTTTTATTTAATTCACATTTGTATATTAAAATAATTCCAATTGGAAATGCTTTGAGAATATAAAAATGGAAGAGATCCAAATAATATGTAGCAAATGTGAAGGCATAGTGTACACCAATTGTAGTATTGTATAAGTGTGGAGGAAGTGAAGGAAGGAAATGTGCCCCCATTGTATATGTGAATAATAACATTATATCTCAAAGTATATTTATATAAGAGGATGCATACCTAAAATGGGAAAGAATTACTATATATTATAATGTAATATGTTTACATAAATGTATGTGATCGTGTAAGCTTAATGTAAGCCATATTAAGTATAAGTAATTAATATTCAAAGGTGAGAAAGGAGTATGATAAAAATATTGTGCATTGGGATGAGCTTATTGTGAATGATTCATCATCATAGGATATATTTCATGGATTTTATCATAAGGGAAAAAAACAAAAAGGAAATGGGCAAGTGAAAACAAATCCAATTACTAGAAGAATGTTCAATGCAAAATCATATATACATGTGTGTCAATATACGAGAATAGATGGGATAATAAATCAATTAAGCATCAATAATCTATGTATAATATACTATGTTCTAAATAACCAATTATCATATATATGGCATACTCATGTATAGGTCATGTATCCCTCAACCACCATTTTTGAATACCATTTATTGATTCCTTTGTTGTATCATATTAAAAATAGGAATCTCTTAGTGTGAAGTAATAAATGGATATTTGACCTTATAGATCTCATTTTATAAATATATATTACTATAATTCCAATTTATGTCATCATCATAATCATTATATTCATTTGCTTAATTTTTATATGCCTAATCGCAAAGCCTATAAGCACTATTATAAACAATGAAAGTAGGAATATCTATATCCATATTTGACTATTCATTTATATAATCATAAGGCACTACAACCAATAGTGGAATTGGTTTCTTGGGCCTATTTTACTCTTCAATATGTTATTTTATATTATTATCCACACATTTTATTTGTTCATAGATACATTATGTATCATTTCCTAAGCACTAGTTGAAGAAATAGTTTACATTTTTCTTTATTTTTCTAGATATGTTTAATCCCTTGAATTATAAATATACTCACTTATAGTGTCAAAAGTAATATATTCATGATTCTTACCAAGTTTTGCATCCATTTCTCTAAGCCATGATCTTCCTATTATGAAATTATATTGAGCCAAATTGGGTTCAATATGGAATATAACAAGAAATTATTTGAGACCAAGAGTTACATACCACTCAATGGGTCCTATATGAAGTTTAGCTAACGTGTCCTTATTCAAATTTTCCAAGTCATATCCAAGAGAGTTTATAGTAAAATTATTTGGATGATTCATAATAATAGAATTATATATCATAGAATTAATAACATAATAAGTAGATCCATAACAATAATTGGTGAAAGAGTAGAATACTTGAATATTATGACTAATCCACTTTAAGTGGAGAAAATCCATAAAATGTAATAAGAGTAGAATTCATAATATTATGATAAAATAATAACCAACACAACTTATATATAATATACTTAGCCATGGTTATTCTATATTCCAACCATACTAAGAACATTGAGAAATGCAATAAGATAATATGAAGGTATATAAAACACAAGTTGACCACACATATCCCTTGGTGTACTATATGTTAAGGGCATAACATTCTCTTCCCATTCAAAAATATGGTGTCCTAAATGTTTAATCAAACCAATATTTTTCTATAGGAATGCTTCATCCTCCCATGTTGTGTTTTCATAATTCAATCTCTTCCATTTGATCAAATAATCCTTAATCTCTCTAGTCTATAGTTGCTTAGTGCACATGTAAAGTACCTCTTCAAGATATATAATTAATCAACCTTATGCATCCAATTTTGGTAATTCAGTCTAAGTGGAAAATCTATTTCCAATTACATTCTTTAGAAAAGATACCTAGAAAATTGGATGTATGAGAGTGGATGGGGAAATTCTAGTTTGTAAGCCACACTACTAATTTTCTACAAGATATGATAAGGGTCATAATACTTAGGTGATTAATTTTTATCTTTTTTATGATAATTCATATAAATCTAGTTATATGGATATAAGATAATAAATACCCAATCACCTATGTTAAAATACCTCTCATTACAGTGTTGATGTGCTTCTATTTTCATTTTATTTTGTGTCATTTCTAAATTCTCTCAAAAAATCACTAGTACCTATTATTGATGGTGATTTTATTCCTCAACATCTTGAACCTTGAAATACACCATCAATGAGGAAGTGATTGATAGGATTTGATTCCCATACAATGCCACAAAGGGAGACATTTTTGAAGGTTCGACAAGTGTTAGCCAATGAACCCATTTGTCATGTTTGTCAGAAATAAAATAATGAAGATATCCTTATATAAATTTATTGACTACCTATATTTATCCATCAAATTGAGTATGATTGGATGAGATATGAGCCAAATTGGTTCCCAAACATGCAAATAAATGAGTCCAAAAATTACTAGTAAATATGGGTTCTTGGTCACTTACAATGATCTTTGGAGTACCATGTAATTTATGAACTATATTGAGAAAACAAAAAGTTAATATACTAGAAAAAAATGGCTATGATAAGGAATAAAAATGAGAATACTTGGTGATTCAATCCACAACTACCATGATAATATTTTTATCCTCAAAATATGGTAATCTAATAATTAAATCCATAGAAACCTCTTCCCAACATTGGCTAGTGATGGATAACGGTTTCAAAAGACATGGATCTTAATGGTTTCACCTTTGTTCTATTGACATATCATGTATTAAAGCACATATATATATACATCCCCTTTGGTTCCTTCCCAAAAAAAATCTTTCTTGATTCTATGATATGTTTTCAAAAATCTTGAGTGACCTCCCAATGAAGATGCATAAAGTTACTAAAGGATTTTTATTTTTAAGGACAAAATGATTAAAAAATTATAATATATAATTATACCATAATGTTTTTCCCTTCCATGTAAATTTTTCATCTCCCTTAGAACCTTGCTAAATATTTTTAATCAAATCATGGGTAGCATTGTCATTCTCCCATTCTAATTTTACTTCCTCTAGCCAATCTACCTATCAAATAGTTATTACACATAACAATGCCTCAACTAATTCATTCCTTTGGGATAGTGCATTTACCACCACATTATCTTTTTCTTTATTATAGATTATTTAAAAATAATAGTCTAACATTTCATCAATCCATTTTTTTTGGTTCTTCAAATGACAATTGTTATTACAAAAAATATTTGAGGTTATCATGATCAATTTTTACTTGAAAGTGACAATCCATCAGATAAGGTCTCCATTGTTTAACTACATGTATAATATCAATCATTGATTTTTTATAGATTGGTTTTAACCTATTTTTTCCCTTAAATTATAAAATTTCAAATTCCATTGGTATTATTTATTTCATGAGTATAGCTCCATTCCATATCTAGATATGCCACCCTTCACAACAAATGTTTTTGAAAAATCTAGAGTAACCAAAATTGGAGTTGTGCACATAGCCATTTTCAACTATTAAAATGCCTTGGTAGTTGAATTATTCCACTATAAGGAATCTTTATTTAACAAATATGTGAGTGGGGATGCAATGCCACCATAATTTTTGACAAACTTACAATAGTAACTAGTTAGCCCCAAAAATCATCGAAGCTTCTTTAAGGTCTTGAGAACCTGCGACTCCATTATCACTTAGATTTTTTTAGGATCAAATTTCACTCCTTCATGTGATATAAGACCTAATTACTCCACCTATTAGACACCAAAATAACATTTGGAAGGTTTTTAATAAATTTAATGTTGTTCTATAACTAAAAGTACCTATTTTACATGCTTCAAATGGTCATCCCAATTTTTGTTGTAGGTGAGGATATCTTCAAAAAAACCAATACAAACTTTCTCAAAAATGGCCTAAAAATAATATTAATCAAAATCTAAAATTTAGATGGTGAATTTTTGAGGCCAAAATGCATGACCATAAATTCATAATGGCCTTCATGAGTTTTAAAAGTTGTTTTAGGTATGTCCTCATTGTGGATTGAAATCTAATGATACCTAAAACAAAGATCTAACTTGTTAAAATAAATAACACAATGTAATTCATCTAGAAAATCATCAATTACTAGAATAGGAAACTTATCTTTGATGGTGTACTTGTTGAGTTATATGTAGTCTAGGCACATCCTCCAGGTGTCATCCTTCTTTCACACCGTGACCATAGGGGAGGAATATTTGCTTTGATTATGTTGAATGATTCTTGCCTCTAATATATCTTGTACCATATTTTAAATTTCACTCTTATAGGCATAGGGATACATTTAGGGTCTGATTTTGGGTGGTGTACTTCTTGAAATTATCCTAATGGCATGATTTTACACATAGCTTGGATGAAGTCCTTTTGGCATATCACCAAAAAAAATAGAATGGTCATCCAACACCCTTTGAAAATTAGGATGTGTAGACTCCTTGGTTGGTTGAACCTCTATAGAAAATAAGCATGCCACAAATATCTTAGCATATTTTTTTAGAATCTTTGTCATTTGATGGTAACTAATCAGTTATGGATATTTAGCCTATAATCCACAAAATTCAAATGTCTTACATTTTGAATATAACCTCATAAATACTTCCTAAAAAATCATCTCAATAGTGCCCAAAGTGATGAGCCACTACACCCCCAAAATAATATCATATCCTCACATGGGAAGAAAAAACTTAGGTGAATATAATAAGTTGTATCCCATAACATGCTTAATGTTATGGCATTTTACATAATAGTTGATAGTATGGCCATCTTCAATCATGACCTAAAATTTTTGAATTGGGTAAATGAAATAGTTCAAATGAGTATCCAGCATACTATTAATGAATTTATGTGTACTCCTAAAGTAAATTAACATAGTCACCTTTGTTTTCTTTAATAAATCCACCACTTTAAGAGTTTGAGTACTAATGCCTAAAAATGCATGATAATAAATAATAGGTTGAGAACCTTCAGATTCATCCTCAGGTTATTCCAAACTTACCCCTAAGTCATCGTCATCTTCCTCCTCATTAACATATTCAATGAAAAATAAGCTACTTTCATCACACCTATGTCCTTTGTTCCATTTTATATCATAGTCAAAACACAAACCTTTTCCACACTTTTCTTCAATTTGCTAAGGTGTCAATCATATAGGTTATGGAAACAATGGTGCTAAGAAGGTTCATCCACAAACATTAGTGAAAGGTATTTGTTTGATTAAATATTTATGCTCAGCTAGACATACCATTTGTGTGGATTAAGATACATTACTAGGCTAAAATATGCAAACCTCTAATTTGATACTATCTTTGAGGCCACCCAAAAATAGGTTAGTTATATTTTCCTTAATGATGTCTACCACACATAAGGAGAGATTCTGAAACTGATGAATTTAATCATTTACAATCCCATTTTGGTGCAACTTGGATAGTTGGTTGAAGTAGTTTTTAGACACATTATTATGATAGTGGACTTTCCAATCCTCAAAAAATATTGATCATGAAACTAAGATAACCTTATTTTTATTTTGAGCACACAACCAGTGATACTGAATGGATTTCTCATGTTTTAGATATAGAGAGGCCATGACTACCTTTTATGAACAAGGGGTTTGATGTATATAAAATAAATTTTAAATTTGAGTAATCCATGTGAGTGAATCATTACCATCAAACTTACACATATCCACTTTTGACAACGGATTTGTAACATGGTCAGTTTTGTGATTATTTGGAGGAGGATAACCAAACTAGAGTGGTGGAGGATTATTTTACAATTAATGAGCTAAAAATTTGGCTAATTTTCTAGTGATCTATTGTAATTGATCTCCCAATCCATTTAGGTCCCCTCTTATCCTTGTGAGGTCCCCTTTAACCACATCAAGATCATCTTTCTCCACCATGACTAGCAAGTCTGACTTGAGTTGTTTAACTACTTCTAAAATACTTAGATCAGAAGTTTCTAACTCCATGTCATATTCATGAGGAGTTTTAGGAATTTATCACCTTTTACCATGACCATGAGTGTTAGGCCCCACAAAACACAAATCCTAAGAGGGTTACAACCTCAAAAAATATGTATCAATAGATGATATCATTGTAATATACTTGTTAAGATGAATCCAATGACTACTAATGTTCATAAGGGTGAAAAAATCAGCCTAAAAATTTACCAACAAAATATACCATTAATATTTTCTCACAAAGATGAATCTAATGACTACTAATTTTCACAAGGCAAAAAAAATTTATAGACTTTTTGATACTAGTAAAAACCTCATGAACAAAACTATGCTGAAAAAAAAAATAGTTTCCCCTAGATCACAAGTTATGTTTTTTTTACCTTCTAGTGCTTAGGATGCTAGATCCAAAAAATTATGCCAAATAAACTTACCCAAATCAAAGATCTAATACCACTTGTATTGAAATTACTTCGATGATGCACAATAATAGAATTATATATGATAAATTTATGAATGTAATAATCATAACCACAATAAAAAATAGTGAAAGAGCATAATACTTTAATATTATGATTGATCTAATTTGATGGGGTAACCTCCACAAAAATTCAATAATAACATAATCCACAATATGATAATAAAATACTAACCACTATTTCCTATATATACTCTACTTAGACATGGTTATTATATAGGCTGACCATAATAAGAACATTGATAAATGCATTAATATAATATGAAGCTATGTAAGCCATAAGTTGATCACACATATCCCTAGACACATTATAGGTTAAGGGCATAGTAGAGTTGAGGAGTTTCATACTACACACATTAATTTCATAAAGGTTCATAATCTCATGATTGGTGCAATACTTTCCATATATGTGAGGGATAAGGATCAAAGGATTTATAAATGAGGAAGCCTTTCTAGTTGCCTCTTTTGAGATTTTCTTTGTAATAGTATTATTCTTAGGTACATATTATTATTTATGAATGCCCTTCTTTGGCACATATTTCTGAGGCACACTTTATTTTTAAGACTCATCTTATTTTTTTTGTCTTTTCTTGTAAATTTTATTTATGTAACTATAGTGTTGACAATTTATCTTTTAATAACCCAATCTTAGAAGATAAAATAATAGTTTGAGTAGGTTGTTCAATTATAGAAGGTGTGATTAAATTGGTGGTGATTTAATAGATGTATCTAATGTAATATCACCACTATCAATAATATTTTTTAATTTTATCTTAAATATCAACACTTATCTATATGATTTCCTTGAATTATATTATAGGAATAATAGTATTTAGACCTTTTTATAGGACACGTATGCGACAAAGTGATCAACTTAATGTGCCTTATAATTTTACTTGTTTCCTTATTACACTTATATAAACATATTAATTAATTGATTAATTATAGATTATTTATAATTCTTAACCCATAATTGAGATGAGGTATTTTTGGGCCCATGTATTTTGGATGGAGAGATGAATATGTAATTTGCATTATCATATTCAATATATTTTTTATGTGCAAGTTTATTTTTAATTGATGTAACTTTTAAAATTTAATGTTGAATTTATTTTTTGAATGCCTCTATGAACTTAATTATAGTATTCATTTGATCCAAAATGGCATATTTAGATACATTTCTTATTTTATATGATATTTTATGATTACATAGCACCTAAATCTTGTATACTTCATAAATTTAGACCTTGGTTTTTTTTCTTAGTTCTTTACCTTTCCTGCTTCCATAAGTATCACATTTTCTCTTTGTTCCCACTAGCCTATATTTCTTAGTCTATCCAATCTTATGTTGATTATTTAGGTTTTCTATCTTACCTATAATGATCAAAATGTAATTATCTTCCATCTCTGTAAGTATTTGAACTTATACCTACTCTCTTACTCCTTAAACACTAACATTTGAGATAGACAGTAGCATCAACATTACTATCCTATCATGACAAAGTGTCTAGTGCCCTTAAGTCATCCAACTTACAATGAAACATATCCTAATGGTCAACATAAGTTATTTAATATGATTTATTACTCCAAATGGATCAATATAATTACAAGATCAATCTTCTTTCAATCCACACCTATTAAAAGATGAAAAATACTAGGGCACTTATCAAAATCACTCTATCAAGCATTTAATTAAACAAAATCTTTCATATTTCCATACTAGTTATAGGTAAAACACATATACATGTATAAATTAATAAAGGAGAAGCCCAAGGGCATGATTTGATAAGTTACAAGCTAGTTCACTATTGTACTTGATTTGCACATATTTTATGATTCACATACAACCCAACACATAAGATAACTACATGAATATGAGGCCCTCTTTTAGAGTATTATATTTGTAGGTAGTGTCCTTTTATAGTGAGTTTGTTAATGTCAACTTTACACTATGTACCCACTAACCCATTTTACCCTAAGGTCACATTGAAGATGGAAATCTAGGGTTTTACCATTTCACAAGGAATGACTATCCATGACCTATATCTGAATACACCAAATCAAAGGCAAAGCAAAACCCAAAATCATCTAGGTGGTTTCACCCTATTTTAATAGATATTTTGTAAAAGACACTAGCATCAAACCTAGATAGTAGCTTTTATGCAACCATCCTAGGCTAACATTACTATCTAGAGAGCCATAGGTGTCAAATCAAGAATTTGATGATTGTTTCAAAATATCCTTCCTACATTTTCCATATCTAGATCTACATTAGCATCAGAACAATCTAATTACTTTACTTCTTTATCATTTTTATATTTATCTAGTTGTACTTTCTATACTTAGAGTATCTCAACATAATAAATTTAGTGTATGTTTATATCTAAGTTTAGCATCTAATTAACCTATTATGGAGTTGTTCCATTTAATTTCTATATACCCATTTAATAATTTATATAAACCTAATCTATAACCATTTTAGGGTTAAACATTTAGTGAATCTTATCATTGATCAAACCCTAGGTCACTTAGGTTTTTCTTATTTTTTTGTTGTTGATCCCTAAATTATTACAAATTTTACAATCATGTTTTCCATAGATATTTTAGTTAATTATTTTATGGTCCAATGAATTTGAGTGGTTGTTACTTATTACATACCATGCCTAATTAACTCATTCTGATCTATAAAAGACTCAAAACCTTTTTTCCTACATGCTCCTTATTCTAATATTTACAATGAGTTTTTATCTATCACTAAAAATCATAAATGGAGTGCTTAAATCAATAATCCTCTCTAGGACATGTTTTTTCCCAATCCAAACACACTACTTCCAAACCCTCACAACTGGACTTATTACGTAATTCTTCACATTACAAGGATTCTCTTTTAAATGCATTATATATGACCTTGATCCCTTGTAATATTTGAATCACCATATGTGGAATTTATCTTAAGCTTCATAAAATGAATTGAGCATAATATATCCTTTGAAAATGAGTATTTTCCACCACATCACCTTATAAATATTTGTTTTCCACTCTATATATAGGTATATGTTTGTAACAAAATGGTAAAATGAATTCTCATGGATAATAGCTCTAGACTCAACATTTGTAACATATCATTTCTCTTTGTAATAGGCATCAACCCATCAAATTTGGAACCATATAATATGAGTATCAAATAATTTAACAATATTTCATACCAGGTATTAGGACAAATAACATTGAATATTATAGTACATCCCTATACATTACTCACTTTGTGTCAAGTTATGCCAAATGATGTTAAATAAAATTATTTTGGGATGACCTTGGATATGTGAGATGTACATAGTTCTATACAAATTTCATGTATTTTTAAAATTTAATCATCAAGGATTAATTTACACATTGCCAATGGATACTAATCTATTCAAAAATTGTTTAATGGTTCAACTACCCATGTATACTGCACTGCAAGCCTATAAATCTGATTTTGGTTATCACTATTTACTCAAGTATGGGTACAAGGTAAAAGGTTTAGATAAAAATGAGAAATGAGTAGTGTATCTTTGTTCTCCTATAAATAATAAAATTGACAAGGATTAGGTTTTTCAAATAAATCTACTAAACACAAACATATCCCTCAAAGTAATCTTTTTTCCAAAAATCCAAAACAAAATGTATGAATATATCCACAACCTAGATATAAGTGGTTAAAAATAATTTAATTGATGATGATACCTCCCCAAAAATTATAAAAATGGACAATTTATCTAATGATGAATCATTACTAGAGTACTTAGGAGCATATGAGGATCTCTCTTCCTTTTATCACAAGAGTAGGTTTCCTCATACTATCTATGATCATGCTTATTTTGGTGAGAATGATAATCCAAATGTCCATCATGATGGATTAAATGTCATTCCTACCACATGATTTATCATAAATAAATCTACTTTGTTAAATGAAAAAATATTCAAATATAACTTTGGAATGAATAAGCACCCTAGACCAGTTTTACTTGCTACAATGATGTTGGAGGATGAAGTAAAAACATATCAAGAGGTCCTTTATGATTTCCATAAAATATTTTCTTAGTTTTATTTTTATATGCTTTGGATTGATCCATAGGTGTCAATTCATGATATATTATTATACCCAGATGCAAACCCAGTGAAATAGAAAATATGAAAAATGCATCTTAAAGTGGTGTTGCTAGTAAAATAATAAATTCAAAAAAATTTAGATGTTGTATTTATAAGATACATTATACATTTTTATTGGGTATCCAAAATTTTCCCTATTAAAAAACCAAATGGTGACATTCTATGTTCCATTGATTATTATGATTTAAATAAGGCTTGCCCTAAAGATGACTTCCCTTTACCTAATATTGATGTGATTATTGATTCCATAGTGGGATATGAGACATTTTCATTTATGTATGGTTTCATAGGATATAACCAAATAAAAATTAACCCTATAGACCAATAAAATGCCACATTTACCACTCCTTGGGGGATATTTTGTTACACAATCATGCCTTTTGGATTAAAAAACATAGGATCCACATATCAAAGAACCATGACACATATTTCATGATTTCATACATAAAACTATTGAATATTATTTTTATGAGTTACTTATAAAATCAAAACACTACTAAGACCATGCTACTGATTTAAAAAACATATATGAGCACCTAAGAAAGTTTGATGTTTGATTAAATCCCAAAAAATATGTTTTTGGGGTATGTTATGGAAAAAACCTTAGATACATTATTTCTTAGTGAGGCATTGAGGTTGATCCAAAAAAGGTAAAATATATCATATAAATTCCACTTCTAACCAGTCTAAAATAATTGCAATGTTTACAAGGATGAATTCAAGCTATTTACCATTTCCTTACCCAATTGGCTGATAAGAAAATCCCTTTCACATGTTTGACAAAAAAGGATACACAATTTATATGGAATGATGTATGTAAATAAATATTTGATAAGATAAAAACCTATTTATCAAACCCACTAGTACTTATGCCCCCTATTTTAGATAGACCATTACTTATTTACATATCAGCTACCCATGAGGCCTTCAAGGCCTTAGTATCATAATTTGATGATAATCACAAAGAGAGTGAAATCTATTATATTAGTTACTAGTTTATTGATTATGAATGAAAATATACAACCATGAAAAAACTATTTTTAGCTTTGGTTTTCACTATCCAAAAATTATGACATTATTTTCTCAATAATGAGGTTCATGTTATAATTAAAGAAGATCCATTAAGGCTCATCATGAATAAAACACACCTAACTGGTTGCGTATCCAAATGGGTGATGAAACTCATAGAGTTTGATCTAAAAATTATATCCCAAAATTCAATAAAAGGTCAAGTTATAGCTGAAAAATTGGCTGTAACTCCTTTTCAAGATTCTTTTCCACTCACTGAGGTTTTACAAGATGAGTTTGAGGCATATAATATATTTTCCACTCTATGGAAAATGTTCTTTAATGGATATAAATGTTGAATAGGAGAATGTGATAGCATTTTATTTTACACCTCTAAAGGCAAATACATGCCTTTTATTACAAATTATCTTTCTCTTACACCAACATAGCTAAATATGAGGCTTTGATCATTTGTTTATCCATAGCACATAAGCTTGATATAAGAGATGTACAAGTTTTTGGTGATTTCTAGTTGGTTGTTAACCAAGTTACTAATCATTACCAAACTAAGAAAGAACATCATTTACCATATAAATTAAAGGTAGATAAACTCACACAAACATTTGACACATTCTTTATCAATAGTATTCCATGTAAATATAACCACCACATGGATGATATGGCAAGCACAAGAGCCTTGATAACTTTTGATGTTGATCATTTAAAATTTGTAATATGACAACTAAAAAATCCTTATATTTCTTTTGATCAAATGAACACCTTGGTCTTTTTTGTTGTTACTCTTAGTAATATAAACATAGAATGGTATACTAATATTTATAATTTTATTTATCAATCCTATATACCATATTATTTTGCATTAAATAATAATTGGAAGTTAAAATGTGAAGAATTTTTTTATGTTATTATTGGAAATGATTTATTTAAATAGGTTTTTGATGGACAATTACTCTGATGCTTAAGTAAAGATGAGGCTCTCATTATACTCTTGTAAATGCATGATAGTGAGTGTGGTGGGAATTTCAATAGATGTGCCATGTCTCAAAAACTATTGTGCCAAGGTTATTACTAGCCTATAATGGAATAAGAATGTATCAAATATGCAAAACTATTTTAAAATGCCAAAAATATAGTAATTTGAAGCATTCACTATCACATGAGTTATAGTCTATTGTTTCACTATGTGGACATAATTTTATCATTATAACTACAAAATATTTTACAAAATGGGTGGAAAACAATTCACTTGAGTTTACCACATGGGATGACATATGCATGTTTTTTATGACCAATATCATCCCCCATTTTGGCATACCTTCAACCATAATTTATTATAATGGAACATCATTTAAAAATAAGATGGTAAGATGATTTTGTAGTAAATACAAGATTAATCATACCATTTATACACCTTATTACCCATATGGAAATGGTCAAGCAGAGGCAACCAATAAAATAATTATCAAAATAAATAGAAAAATAGTTGAATGATATATCATTGATTGGCACCAATAGATGGTATATGCTATATTGGTATACCAAACTAGTTTACACATACCAACTCATTCCAAACCTTAATCTTTGGTCTATAGTATAGAATATGTCTTACCGATTGAACATGAGATACCTTATTTTCATGTTTATTTAAAATACATTATCAAAGATAATGAATACCATGAAAATGATTGCATAATTAGAATATTTGAGTGTAAAACATACATAGGTTGTTGATCACTTATGTGTTTATTAGGATCATGTAAAATGAACATATAAAAAAAGGTTCGGCCACATGAATTTAATGTGGGTGACCTAGTACTAAAATAAAATCAAAAGAATACCAATGTAGAAAAGGAAAAAAGTTGAATGTTCAAAGCAAAATGGTTGGGACCATTTATAGTTACAAAAATGTTAGGAAAGGTGTATACTACCTTATGAAACTTGAAGGAAATCCTTTAAAAATCCCAATAAACATTATGAACTTGTGTAAATATATTACATAACATTACACCTATATATTTTCCATGATTACTCCATATTCTATACATTTGACATACTTTTCCTATCACATTAGATCCATGGGCCACTATGACATGTTTATGTTGGTTGTTTATGCTTTACTTTATGCACTTTTTTGAGTGTCTTGTATTCATTTTTTAATAATTTGAATATGCTCCTTTTATTGCATACCCCATGCCTATGTATGCTTTGATTGACATTTGAATATGTCATTATTTACTGTATTATCATTTGAATATATCAATCTTCCATTTATAGATATTTGACTAAATCTTATCCCTTTAATTTTGTAGCATTTGAACATGTCCCTTATTTGTGGTCTCCTTAGACCATTGATTTTGACTGACTTTTGAGTGATCTTGTGTGTGTGATTTTTTGCTTGCTGAACTTATATTATTACTATATATATGTTTCCATGATATTTATCATGCATCTTTGATCTAGGTGGATCCATGTACTATTCCATTTTTAAAATTCTTCAAATTCTATTCAAATCATTTACACATTATAGTATTCATCGAGATCTTTCCAGTGCTTCTTCTGGAATGAAATATAGAGTCCCGATGCTCAAGATATGGCTAGTTGAAGAAGTCATGTGATAGGGGTGTTGAAAGTGACATGGTACTATTAAAAACATGCCAAGTGGACCAATAGCCATTTAACACATGGAAAAATAATTCAATGTAAAAAAATTTGGTTTGTTGTTGTTATTCACATGTTATTTGAAAATTTCAAACTTTAAAATAAGGTGCCAAAGAAACTGCCACGTCACCTGCCACGTCATCCCACCAACCATGCATGGACCAAGTCAAATCAATGGCCTAAGTTGGTGCCTAAGTCTTAAGCATTTGAAAAGGGAACAAACACATCTATTTAAAGCATTGAAAACTGAATTCCTAGCAAATGTGGGACAAAACCAAGTCAAAGGCACCAAAAAAGGAGGGAAAACTTTCAAATTTCATGCTAAGTGCGCCCTAGAAAGAAGGCCAACCTTTTCCTCATGCCAAAGCACCTAGAAAGGTGGGAGGAGGTTTTTAACCTACCACCTAAAAGGTTAATGCCTTGACCACTTCATCCATGGAGGTTGAAGTGTTATAAAAGGGAATAATTTCTATTTGAATAGACACAGAAAGCTGACTGTGTAAGGAGAATTAAGAAGGTTAGAGCCTTGTTTTTGCTTTGTACAGCCTTAGGCCATTATTTTCAAGTCTGAGAGATATATTTATAGGTAAATAGAGATCAGAGAAGGTGAATTGAAGACTTGTATTGATTTTGTAAGCCATTTGTTGCATAAAATTTATGAGAATAGTCCTCACTTCGAACAGACCCAGAGATGTAGGCTATTGAAGCCAAACTCTGTTATCAGTTTGCTAGTGAATTCTTTGAATTTTATCTAATTATTATTTAGTAATGATCTTCATTTTAATTTTGGTTTTAATTTATTTATACAAAATTTAAAGAGAAAATTAGAAAATAGAAAGATCTTTTAAATACAAAAGTGAGTTATTCAAATTTGCCACACTTGCATTTTCAGTTTACAGATCAGATTTTTGGTATTAGAGCGGTTGTTATTTAACAATCATTGCTAGTGTATGTTGACAAGGTTTAAATCTCAAAAGGGTGAAGGAAAACTTGTTGAGTATAATCCATAGATTGGTTCAAGGCATGCTTCAAGGATGGCCAAAGAAGAGATGGAATCCGAACAAGTTTTCCACCAAGCCTTCATGGACATGAGAAGCATGGTTGAAGAACTATACCATGACAAACAAAGGAAATGTGAGAATGAAAAAGAAGGTGATTCATGAGATTCAAAAGGTAAAGAAACTAAAAAACCTTCTCCATTGGATGATGGTAAAAAAATTGTGGAATCTCTCCCTTCACTAAAATTGGATATTAAGTTTGAATTATCAATGTTTAATGGCAAAGTTAATGCCAAAAAGTTAGATAATTAGGTCAAGTAGATTGAAGTTTATTGCAGGGCCCAAAAAATTGTAGGGGATGAGTCAAAAATTCATTTGGCTACTCTTCGTATGGGAGACACAGCTCTCATATAGTGGGAGAGTAAGTTGAAGGAAGTTGAGCTTCAAAAAGGTAACTCGATTTCTACTTAGAATGAATTTATTGAAGAACTCAGAAATCAATTCTATCCTTTAGGCTACATGCAACAAGGCATGATGGATTGGAAAAGTTTCAGACAAGGAAAAGGGGAAAGTGTTCAAGATTATACACAATATTTTAGGAAAAAATCTTTACTTTTGAATGTTCCTCTATACACACAAGAAACACTGCTAAAATATATAGGTGGGTTACATAGTTACTTAAGACATATGATTCTTAAGTTCAATCCCACTAATTTAGATGTAGTATGTGTTCAAGCCACTCATTTAGAGGCTAGAGGAAAACAATCAAAAGAATATTTTCCTAAATTAAAATGTAAGAAATCTAATGTTAAGCAATCCAAAGGGGAAAGTTCATCAGGAAAGGGTAAATAGAAATCCACTTATACTATTAAAAAAGAAGAAGGAAAACCATTTTGTAATCATTACAAGAAAAATCATGATGAGTCTAAGTGTTGGAAATTACATCCTGAGTTAAGGCCTAAGAGGTATCAAAAGAAAGAAAATAAGGCTAATGCTATGGTTCAGGACTTAGGTTTAGATTCAGGTGATGAAACTAAGATTATAGATATGGGATTTCATAATGATTTTTCTCTTTCAATTTCTAGCACTAATGCTGCATCTTCTTCTAAACAGAATTATGTGCATGTTGATAAGAAAAGAAATGAATTGTTCCACATTAGAGTTGTTTCAAAGCATACTAATATTGACACTCTATTTGATAGTGGTTCACAAGCAAATTTAATTTTTGAAGAGGTTGTTAATAATCTAGGCTTACAAACCAATCCCCATTTGAAGCCTTATCCACTAGGTTGGGTGTGTGACAATGTGAAGCTATAAGTCTCACAAACTTGTAGGCTAAGGTTTGCTATCACATCCAAGTTCATAGATGAGGTTGAGTTGGATGTTGTTCCATTAGACATATGTTGGATTATTTTGGTAAGCCCATATCTTTATGATAGAAAAGCAATCTTTTATAGATAGGAGAATAAGTACTTTCTTGTTAAGGATGGCATTGAATATATAGTTAGAGCACATCACATTAGAACAAGTCTTTCCTTGGTTACAGTAGGGCAAATGAAAAGACTAGTTAATTCAAGTAAGACTTTTTATCTCATGTTGATTAAGATTAAGGAAAAAGAATATTCTCAAGCTTTCAAAAAGTGTGATCCTAGACACAAAAATGAATTGGTTGAAATTATTTCTACTTACGATGATGTATTTTACGATACTAAGGGCTTACCCCCTAAAAGGGGAGTTCAACATGAAATTCAGCTATTGCAAGATTCTCCTCTCCCTAACATTGGCATGTACAGGTTATCAGTAGTGGAAAATGAGAAAATCAAAAAATAGTTAATGGATCTATTGGATAGAGGTGTTATTCATCCAAGTTCATCTCTTGTTGGTTTGCCAATTATTTTGGTGCCAAAGAAAGATGGCACTTGGCGAATGTGTGTTGATTTTCATACCTTAAACAAAATTACTATTAAGAATCATTACCCTCTTCCTCGTATTAATGATTTGTTGGATCAATTAAAACATGCTATTTATTTCACTAAGCTAGATTTGAAAAGTGGATATCATCAAGTAAGAATAAATGAAAGTGATGTGTGGAAAACCACATTCAAAATAAAACAAGGATTTTTTGAATGGCTTGTTATGCCTTTCAGGTTGTGTAATGCCCTAGCTACATTCATGAGATTGATGAATGATGTTTTTAGATAGTTCCTTGATGATTTTGTTATACTTTACTTAGTTGATATATTGATTTTTATCAAGTCATGGGAAGAGCATGTGATCCACATTAAGAAAGTCATGGATGCATTACGAAGGGAAAAACTTTATCTAAAAATGTCAAAATGTGAATTTGGTGAGACCTCTTTGATATACTTGGGTTACATTGTAGGACATGGTAAATTGAAAATTGATCTTGCAAAAGTGGCAATCATTGTTAATTGGCCTACTCCCACTAACAAAACTGAGGTTAGAAGTTTTCTTGGTGCAGTATAGTTTTGGCAAAAGTTTAATTCTCAATTTTCATATATTGCATCACCTTTGAATTCTTTGACAAGTGTGAAATAGGTCTTTCAATGGGGAGGCAAACATCAAAAAACCTTTGACACTTTGAAAGAAAAGATAAGTACTGCTCCAGTCTTGGCACTTCCTGATATACAATAGCCATTTGAGATCAAGACGGATGCAAGTGAGAATGCTATGGGAGCTATTTTAATGCAAGGTAAGAAAATAGTTTGTTATCATTTTGAAAACTTTACAAGTGCAATAAGAAAATATCCAACTTACGATAAGGAATTATATGCATTGGTTCAAAGTGTTAAAAAATGGAAACATTACTTAATGGGCAAAGAAACAATAATACATACAAATCATCAGCCCTTACAGTATCTCCAATCACAAACCAAACTACAACAGTCTAGACATTTTTGTTGGATGGGTTTCTTACAACAATTTCATCTTGTGATCAAGTATAAAAAAGGAATTCAGAATAAGGTTGTAGATATGCTATCTAGCCCTCATATGGTTGTTGCATCTATTCTTTTAGAACATGGCTCTTTGTCTCATGAAAGTTATAAAGAATAATATGTGCTTGATCTTGATTTTTAGGATGTTTATAAAGACTTGATGAGTAGTAGACAAGTAGAAGAATTGGACTATCATGTACACAATGATCTTTTGTGTCATTTGGGTAAACTATGTATTCCTCAAAATGAGAGGGTGCACATGATTAGAGAAGCACATACTTCTCTTATTTCTAGTCATTTTGGAGTTGTTAAAATGGGTACACATTTGAAGATGTATTATTATTGGCCTCATATGCAGGAAAATGTTGCTAGATATATAAAGGGATGTACCCTTTGTGCCACAAGTAAACCTAGTAACAGGAAATTGGGACTTTATACTCTTCCTATTCCTAATCACCCCTGGGAAAGTATCTCCATGGATTTTGTGGGGGGGGGTTGCCTATGACACACACAAAAACATGACTATTTATATGTGGTTGTGGATAGATTTAGCAAAATGTGTGTTTTGATTCCTTGCACTAAGCAAATTACTGGCAAAGGCACTACACATTTATTCTTTAAACATGTATGGGTTCTTTTTGGTTTTCCTACTTCAATTATTTTTTATCGAGATTCTTGATTTATTGGGGAGTTTTAGTCAACTTTGTAGGGAATAATGGACACTAAATTAAAAAATAGCACTGCATTTCATCCACAAACTAACAGACAAATAGAGGTTGTGAACCACACTGTGGTACATTTGCTTAGGGGTTATAGCAATAAACATCCAAAGTAATGGGATGAATAATTGTGTTACATATAACATGCATATAACTGAGCACTTCATTCTTCTATAATGAAATCTCCATTTGAAGTTTGTTATGGATACTTTCCTAAATCTCTTCTAGATGTTTGTTATGGACAGGATACAGCTATTGGTGAACCAAAAGAAGCCATTTGAGCTAAGAAGTTCATTAAACAAATACAACTCATACATCAAACTATTCATACTCAATTGGAAAAAGGTCAAGCCAAGTACAAAGCTAGGCATGACAAACATTGTATTGATCACCAATTTATTATAGGTGATATGGTATGGCTTAACATTAGTAAAGAAAGACTGACAAGTGAAGCTAAAAATTTGAAACCAATATGGTATGGTCCTTTTCAGATAACAAAAAAAATTGGCATAAATGCTTTCTGATTAGATTTACCATCTTACATGTAGATTTATTTAGTTGTAAATGTGGAAAATTTGAAATTGTATGAGCCTCCAATGATAATTGATCATGATGAAAGTGTATCCATTCCTTTCGTTGATGATTTTTCTTCTAAATATCTAACAAAATTATAGGAAGATACTATACTTGATAGGAATATGCAGACTTCACAAAGAGTTAATTTTGAATATATTCATGTTGGTCTCAAAGGGATGCACCCAACCAAGGCCAGATGGATGAAAGTTAGAAAGGTGAGGGAAAAATACCCTCACCTCATTACCAATTAATTTCAACTTTTGGAGGTCCAAAAGTTCCCAGTGGGGAAGAATGATCCAGGTGGATCCATGTACCATTCCATTTTTAAAAATATTCAAATTCTATTTGAATCATTTTCACATTGTATTATTCATCAAGAGCTTTCCATCACTTCTTTCGAAGTGAAAAACGGAGTCCTGATGATCAAGATATGGCTAGTTGAAGAAATCTTGTGATAGGGGGTGTCGAAAGTGACGTGACACTATTAAAAACATGCCAAGTGGACCAATAGTCATTTGACACATAGAAAAATAATTTGGTACAAAAAATTTGGTCTATTTTCTTTATTCACATGTTATTTGAAATTTTCAAACTTTGAAACAAGGCACCAAAGAAATTGCCACGTCACCTACCACATCATCCCACCAACCATGCATGGACCAAGTCAAATCAGTGGCCTAAGTTGGTGCCTAAGTCTTAGACATTTGAAAAGGGAACAAACACATCTATTTAAAGCATTAAAAACTGAATTCCCAACAAATGTGGGACAAAACCAAGTCAAAGGTGCCAAAAAAGGAGGGGAAACTTTCAAATTTCATGCTAATCATGCCCTAGAAAGAAGTTCGACCTTTTACTCATGCCAAAGTGCCTAGAAAGGTGGGAGGAGGTTTTAAACCTTTGACCTACCACCTAAAAGGTTAATGCCTTGACCACTTCAGCCAAGGAGGTTGAAGTTTTATAAAAGGGACTAATTTCTACTTGAATAGACACAGAAAGTTGATTGTGTAAGAAGAATTAAGAAGGTTAGAGCCTTGTTTTTGCTTTTTATGGCCTTGGGCCATTATTTTTAGGTCTGAGAGATATATTTATAGGAAAATAGAGATCAGAGAAGGTGAATTTAAGACTTGTATTAATTTTTGAAGCCATTTGTTCCACACAAGTAATGAGAATGGTCCTCACTTTGAACGGACCCAGAGACGTAGGCTATTGAAGCTGAACTCTGTTATCAATTTGCTAGTGAATTCTTTGAATTTTCTTTGATTATTATTTGGTACTGATCTTAATTTTAATTCTATTTATAATTTCTTTATACAAAATTTAAAGAGAAAGTTAGAAAATAGAAAGATCTTTTAAATGCAAAAGTGAGTTATTCGAATTTACCACACTTGAATTTTCAGTTTACAAATCAATCTTATGCCTACATGGGATCACATTGGTTTTATGTATTTCAATTATATATCTACCTAAACATGTTCCTTCTATCTGCTACATGGTTACATTCATAAATTATATAGTTATCTTATCTTTTTGAGGTGAGGTAACTACATGTTCCTATTTTTTCCTCACCTCAAGGGGGGAATATTAGTAGAAAATGTCATAGAGACACATTATCCACAATTAACATAGTTTCCAAATTATAGTGGTGACATGCTTTGTAACAATGTTCTCCACATTCATTTAGTATGTTACTTATATAAGTTTCCATATTATAGTGGGGATATTATTTTCAAACATGTTTTCCACATTCATTCAATATGGTTCCTATATAAATTTCCATATTATAGTGGGGGCATGATTTATAAGCATGTTCTCTACATTCATTTAGTATGGTGATTATATGAGTTTCTAGATTACAGTGGGGGCATGCTTTAGAAGCATGTTATCCATACTAATTGAGTATGTGGTACTTATATCAATTTTCATATTTATTTATATATAGTGAGGGAATGCTTTGGAATATTGTCATCCACACTTCATAGTTATCTAAATTGTCCAAGGCACATAGTTATATGATTTAAATTCATAATTGTGGTAGAATCATATACATTGTTACTATTGGTATACATATTTTTAGCATGAGACATATCCAAGTTGTATATGTTATGAAACAAATTAGTCTGAGAGTGGACTAAAATTTTTGTATGGGGTAATTTTGGGCCCCAAATGTATCTCAGTATATGATTTATGCCAACATAGCAGACACTTGGGCATGAGGCAATCACTTATCATGATTATTGTTTTGTCATCTTGTGGCACCAACTAACATGTGGCTAACTAACTCCTTTATATCTCAATAATCATTAGGAAGTAGGTACATGAGATAGTCACAGTTGATTGGAGGTAGGGTAGTAAGCTGGTATAATGAGTACATCTAATAGTATCTCAACAACTAGTGTGATCCATTCCCCATATCACTAATATGCCCCAAAGCACTATAAAAGTGAGTTAAGTCTAGTCAGAGAGGAGGGGAAAATTGGAGTAGTGAAGCCTTAGAGGATTTCTTCTAAATGTTATGTTTGCCATTAGAACTTAGAGTTTAGTTTTGGACACCTTTATCACTCCCCATTGTAATTTCCAAGCTTACCTGTGAGCCTCTAGGCCTTTAGTAGCTTAAGATGAGCATTTACTCAATTTGTAGTGATATATATGTATTATAGTTGGAATTTTTTTAATGATGAAGGTATTTTCATAATGTTTAATGGATTAATTCTTAAATTTGTAGTATGTATGTTGAGTTCTTGTGATATTTTGACCTAACTCATAAATGGTGTGTTTTTAGCTCATGAGGATTCTAACACCTGATATAGGAAATGTTTTAAGTATGGGTAAGACCTTATTCCTCACAATGATACCTACATCTAAGCATGAACCTAAGCCTAATTTCCTCAACTAGGTACCCTAGTGACCCCTCAAGCACCTAAATGTTGTTAAGCCAAGGAACCAAAAGATTTCACTCATGAAGTTATAGACCTAATTCATATCTACCTGCACCTAATAAATAGTTAGTTTTAACCACCCTAGGATGGATTGCACCCATAAATACACCATCACAATTAAACTAACCAAAGTCTTTGAAGGATAGAGTTTTGCCATGGCACAACTAGCCCAACACAGACCTTGATCCCTTATCTATTATGCATTGGGTGAACACATAAGGCTTGCACCTTATTTGAAGTGATTTTAGTGCAATTGAGTGTCAAATTTTGAGCACTAAAGGATTATTTAAGGCTTGTACCATATTTTAACAAGTCTAAATCTAACTTGGATAGCTAGATAAGTACCTGATAAGGCCCATAACTAAAGACACCTACTTTTATACAACATTTTGGTTTAATTGTCAAGATGTGTTGAATTATTTTATTAAAATGGTATACCATAACAATACTCTAACTCTCCCTTGAGAACATCAAGCACTGGTTAGAATGAGTGGAAGATAGATTTGTGTTAAGGCATCCAACTTGTAGAGGATAAAAACCAAGGAAGTGGGTCTATAACCACTTGTATGATGCCCTGTATGAGGTTATATTTTATGAACTACCAGAGTGGGTGTACTAATGGTTAGTTGTTTATATGACACATAGAAGTTGAAGATAAAAATAGTACCTTGAATAGATGAAATATTTCATAGAAAATCTTGAGAACTTAAATGCCACTTGGACAAGAACCACAAATAAATGGTGGAAAGGGTTACTGAATAGCTACATGCTTGAATTCGTAGTATCGACATACTCTTACCCTAAAGAATTAGAATATTAGTTATTGTGAAAAACTATAGGTGCATTCATGAAATAATTTGTCACTAAAATCAAGAAGCTAATGGTGGATTATGGCTTTGAGACTTTGAATATGGAAGGCTAAAGTTCTCTCGCATATGAATCATGCAATGTGTAAGAAGGGGATGCGTAGGTGAGGCACAATGGAAGGGGATAAGAAAATTGACACCTAAGAGCTTAAGAGATAGGATTATAATAAGATAAGGCATGGGATGATGGAAGATCTATAACCTACAAGTTTTGAAATGACCCATAGCAAGAGGAAAAGGCATAGGGAAGGATCTATTGAATGGTAGTAGTGCCCAAAATAAGGAACCCTTGAAGCTATGGAACAAGCTTCATAGTTGATGGGTGAATGCTTGAGGTCCTTGAAAAAATTGACTATTAGAGATGTGTTAGATGCACCTACCCCATTTGGACTTGTGATATAATCTCATACACTAGATACCCCATAGGAAGATAAAAGATTGATAACTGACCCCATTATAAACTTAAAATTTGATCATTATATACACTTGGACCAAAATTTTGTGATTGAATAAGCTATTCCTTATGAGGAGATAAGTGAGAATATTTCTAGACCTTTAGGTGATAGACCAACTAGATAAAACATGAGCACAATCACCCTAATCTAACTAATGTTATATGTACATCGTGGGTAATTTCCTAGAGGAAGTGGTCTCACACCATTAGCCAGTACTATAACACCATCATCTTCTATAGTGCCAGTGATAATGATGGGACTAGTACTTAGCCTAGTGGTTAGAGCTATTAGAGGACCATTGATAGGATAAGTACTAGGGGTATAATCACCTCATACACTAGTTAATCCCTCATCCTATATTTATTATGAGATGGCCATGCATTTTCTTGAGTACCGAGGTATGGATAATGTCATAGAGCATGTGTTAAAATATGAATTACAATGGCATGCTTGAGAAATAACCTATTATGAGTGCAAGGCAACCTATTTCATGATGACCTTGTTTAATTGTGCCTATACTTGGTATAGGAAGTTTGATCCTAACTAGGATATGGTTGATTATGACACCCTAAAGGAAGCCTTCTTGAAAGAGTTCTATATACTTGAATTTGAACAAAAAAGCATCACCACACTCAAGGAGATAAACTAGGGATTATCATAGAGTGTGTGCTTATATGATGATATATTTAAGACTCTCCTTTCCAAGCTCCCTTATGAAATTCACCCCTTCTAACTTGTGTAATGGTTCATTATAGGATTACTAATACTATTCAAAAGAGTGTTGTCTATGAAAACATTTATAAACCCTCAGGAAGCACTTCAAACCATGCTCAAAGTTGAGGTGGTTGGGATCATTGATACAAAAACTAGCCCTTTCATGGAGGCATATATTACATCTATGGCCTCCCAACTAAAAAATCTAACCACTAGTTCATCACAAAATGATCAAAGTGGGTTTTGGTACACCGATTGTCAGATAGAAGGCCATAATATAAACAATTACCCTTAAAGTAATATATGCACACTACTTCTCATCTATGAATTTGATCATGAGGTGCATGATGTTCACAACTACGCTTTATTGCAATACACTAGTTAGGTCAGCATAATTACCTATTATTGGTTATGTAATGCCTATACCCATACCATGATTGATTGTTGTATAATTAATGAGATGCATGATAATATGGGGAGAAGCACATGACAAGCAATGGAAATAATAGGAGAGAAAGGAGCCCAAGGAAATGAGGATTATGGCTAGTAGAATATAAGATATGGGATGTAAAGAGGTACTAGAGAGTGAGGTGGTAGATGTGGTTGAGGAAGGTTCCCACCATAATCATGTTACAATTATAATTCAATCAAGCACTATCAATGAAAATACCCTACACATCTAATGTGTGGGTATTGTTGAGGAACACATAAGGTTAAGGAATGCCCTAACTTGTACAAAAACTTGACCCAAGGTAGGCCCAACATTAACAAGGGAATAGGGATGATAAGGAATGAGTCTAAAGAGGCAAAATGGATTCCAAAGTCATAGCTAACTTGCACATAATAAATCAAAGTGTAGGAAACTACTCAAAGTGGACTCACCACTCAACCACCAATTGCATCAATACAAGAGTTACACCTAGAAAATGGGGTGTCAAGCCACACTGAGTGCATTAAATAGATAAAACCTAAATTTTTGCTTTACCTAAACCCTATGCACTAAAAATATGTATTATAGTAAGCTATGAGTGTGATCTAAAACCTACAAAGAGAGCTCTAACTAGTATGAGACCTAGAGTCATAGGTTACTACCTCCTCAAAAATGAAGTTGGCTAGGAGGCTAAAGTACAAAAGCTAAAAGAGAACTTATACCTCCTAAAAATATAAGGGATGATTCCCCTATTAAATAATTTGCTTCTAGAACATGTAGGATAGTAGTTACTTAAAGTTATTGTGTCATGTATGGAAAGGGCACAAGAGGTTAGGCATACACAAAATATGGAGTATGACCAAGAGCTCTTAGTGAATGCCACCATTGATGGATGTTCCATCTATGAGGTCCTTATCAATACAATCATCGAGGTCAATATCCTAACCAAGAATGCATGGGAATATATGGGTAGGCTATCCTTAAGGCCTTTTCCCCATGTACTCTTCATGTCTAACAAGACTTAAGCACAACCAATCAAAATTTTGAAGGATGCCATTATAGATATTATGGGCACCAAATTCCATGATAACTTCAAGGTAATCAAGTTGGTTGAGTAGGATAAATCTCCATCACTTATAAGAAGGCCATGGTGCTACACAAATCATGTTGATATGCACTTTAAGAAGTGGTATATGACCTTCAAAAATGGTGAGGAAAGTTTAGTGATTCCCCTATCAATTTACCAAAGACCCCCCTACATGGAGAGTGTTGATTTGGAGGATGAGATCAACCATATATATAACATCATGGTGTAAGGCATAAGGAATCCCAGGCCTTCTGATTAAGGATTGCTCTCTTGGGTAGATGCTTAGTCAGCATCAGATACCATCAATGTCACTTGAAATTTATGGGTCAAAAGGCTTCTAAGGCCACTAGTCATAGATGATGCCTAGTGGATACAAAAGCACCAAATCCTATGAGGATGAGTTGGATCTAGAATGATCATTATCCGAAATGATGGGTCTTATATAATGGGTAAAAAGGAAAGAGGTTACTCCACTTAAGCAAAGGTAAGCTTCTAGCACTCCCAAAATTTCAAGGGAGAAACTGAGTGGAAAAGCATGTCCATGACCTTAAATCATGCATCCCTAAATAAATAGATAGAATAGGTAAACTAGTGTATACCTTCAAAAGCATTGTTGTACATTGGTGGGTAGTCCAAAAGTTTAACTTGCCAACCTAGCCAAAGATGAATGTATCCTTTTTCACTAGATTCAGGAGGATTAATGAGGACTTATATATATCAACATACTCTGGTGACTCTAATCTCATGGTGCATGTGTGCCTATACAAAGAGACATGGATTGACTATGGTGTGACTACCCCAAATAACTTATGGGTGAACACATTTTATAGAACTCTGAAGACATGGGAAGGAACATGGTATATGGTTAATAAGACATGTCAGGAGATAACCAATTGGGATGCCATTAAAAATAATTTTGTGTACACCTTCTCTTTTTCCTCATAAAACTTGGAATTGGTCAATCCAATATAATTAATTTGAAGTGCATTGTTTGATTACACCACTATCTTCAAAGAGTGCATGAAATAAATGTTTAGGGAAAAATGGCTAGCATTCTCAACTTTCTTTGGGGAACAAATTCTCAATAGTGAATCAAGTGAATAAGATGATGAAACTTGGAAGGAGTGCTACTAGTAAATGCTAACTAGCAACATAAAGTTTGTACTCTAAGTAAATGATAGAACTCCTAGTGAAGAAGACCCTACTCATATTCACATAGAGATAATTAAGGGAACTTAACAAGTCAAATACTCACACTAGGAAAAGAGTGAACCATACTATGCACCACTAAATACAATCAAAGTGGACATCAACATAGAAGGAGAGCTTAAGATGGCTACTTTGGGTGCCTATTGATTTGATGTAGAGCTGATGTGTATCATAGACCTCCTAAAGGAATTTCAAGATTTATTTCCTACGACTTATCAGGGTATGAAAGGTACCCACCCATGCCTTGGGAAGATGAGCATAAAAATAATCAATGGTGCAAGCCCAGTCAAGAAACACCCCTATAGAATGAATACCAACCTCCATGCCAAGGTTTAAATAGAAATCAATGTAATTTTGGATGCAAGGGTTATTTACCCTCTACAAGAGCGTGAGTGGGTGAGCTTGATGGTGATAAACATAAATTAGGATGGGCACATTCACATTTTCATTTATTATAGAATATTAAATGCTACCTACATTAATGACCCATTCTTGACTCCATTTACCAATGAAGTTTTGGAAGGCATCATGGGTTGTGAGATCTATAGCTTCACTGATGGGTTCTCTAGGTACCACCAAGTCTAGATTAAAGAGGAAGACAAGCCAAAAACAACCTTTGTCACTAAATGGGAATATTTTTCTTATAACATAATGCCATTTAAACTCAATAATGCACCATCCATGTTCTCTAGAGTGGTGATCACCATAATTAAAGACTTCATCCACAAGTTCCTCTAGGTTTACCTAGATTATTGGATGGTGTATGGCCTCATGAAAGACCATTTTGATAACCTACACCTAATTTTTTAAAGGTGTAGGTAGATTTAGATATCCTTAAACCTAAAGAAGTGCAACTTCATGACACCATTTGGAACCTTGCTAGGGCACATCATCTATAGAGATGGTATTCTTATCAATCCCATAAATATTGATATCCTCATTTAGATTCAAACTCCTATATAGAAAGATGTTTGTGCCTTTCTTGGATACTATGGATATTAAAGAGATTTTATAAGGAGATATGCCAAGATTGTGGCATATCTAGAAGAGATCTTGCACAAGGATGGCCTATTCTATTGGGGTGAAGCATAAGAGGATGCCTTCAAAACTTTAAAGCTTACATTGGTTAGCATGCATATCTTATATTTTCTAAACTATATGACCCCATTCCATGTCCATGTTGATGCATGTGGATATATGATTGGTAAAATCTTGGCACATCCTAGAAAATACAAAGTAGATCACCCCATCTCCTTCGCTAGTAGAAAATTAACAAAGGTAAGGTATAACTATACTACAATTGAGCATGAGGCACTCACCATGGTTTATGCTTTACAAAAATTTAGACAATATACATTGTCAACCCCATTCATCAACTTCACAAACCATGAGGTACCTAATTAACTCATGAATAAGCCCATTCTCCATGGGCACTTTTTTAGATAGATCATTTTATTTTAAAAATTCTAGTTCTCCATTGTTATCAAACCTAGAAAATAAAACTTGGGCCCAGACCATTTATCTCATATAGACTCTAGTGATGTAGTAGTGCCTTTTGAGGATGATATGATGGATGCACAACTATATATAATTTAGTACACCCTTGATTACTTGATAGAGATATCTAATTTTCTAAAATCTAGATATGTACCCCAAATAATGACAACCAAAGAAAATAAATAGCTCATAGTTTATGCCACCCATTTTCAGCTCATTAGTGAGGAACTATATAAACTAGGTTGAGATGAAGATTTACACTAATGTGCCTTGTATCATGAAAGGGTCTCCATCCTACATGAGGTGCACAAGGTGATATCATGAATCCATTGTAAAAGAGACATAATAGTGTGCAAGGTGTTAAAGTTAGGTTATGGTGGCTAAGTCTATTTTAGGATATGAAGGATTATGCCAAAGCATGTGATATATGCTAATACATAGGTAATCCTCACCATTGGTATGATATTCATCTCATACTCATTATTGATAAAGCACCATTTAAGAAATGAGCCATTGACTTTGTTGGACCAATTACTCCCATAGCATGGTGTATAGGTGTGAGGTACATTTTATTGACCACTGACTATTTCACCAAGTGGGTTGAGGCCATGCCAAACAAAAACTACACAACCACCATAGTTATAATGTTCATATGGGATAACACCATAAGCCATTATGGGTACCCACTCATTCTAAATAGTGATAGGGGCACACACTTCATTAACTATGTGGATCTTACTCATAGAATACATGGTTTCACACCATAAGATAACACCTTACCGTCCCCAAGAAAATAGCATAGCTAAGATGTTCAATAAGATTATAGGGACATATATCACAAATATATGTGGCATTGTTTGCAAATATTGGTATAATCAAGTGTTAGTAGTGTTATGGGTATATCACACAACCTATAAGTACCTGAACAAGGCTACACCATTTTAATTGGTGTTTGGTGTTGAGGTGATATTATTGATGGAGTTCTTAGTCCCATCATTGTGTATCATGTGCATTTGTCATTTATATGGCTAAGAATCATTGAATATAAGTTTGTAAGACTTAGTGCACTTAGATTAGGTGCATGCCCAAGCATGGTGGAACTAGCAGATAGAGAAGGCATGTTAGAATCTCTATCATGAGAAGAATATAAAGCATAAGGTGATAATGAAAGGGAAATTAGTTTTTCTCTATGACTTCAAGTATATCAAGCACCCGAGCAAGCTCTAGATAAGGTAGATGGGTCCATATGTCTCCACAACATCTTAGAGATTGGTGCATATAAGCTGCACATGTTGTCAGGTGAAATACTCATTGGGTATTTCAATGACAACTGATTAAAGATATATCGGTAATAAGGTTACACATGTACCATCAAAAACCAATATCCTAGTGATTATTTAGTTGTATTGAGTGACTATAACAAAGTTTGGCATAAGCTAAATAAGTTCATTTTATGTGTGTTATTTGAAATTTTCATGTATTAAGTGAATAAGAAACACTTTGAGACCATTGAAAAATTATTTATGGTGCTTTCATACATAATCCTAGCTAGGTGAGTCGAGCATGGCCATTCTCCAAGCAACTGAGGCTAGACACCTAAGTTATGGGCACATGAAGTATGCCAAAGTTAGACACAATATACACTAGTCTTTTGTGCATAATATTAAAAAGTGAGTCATTATTAGGCCTATAAAAGGGTTAGTTTAGCATTTCCAAGCATAATACCGATTGGGTGAGTTATGCAAGGCTACATCGTATGCACCTATGGCTAAACACCTAAGTTTTTAAGCATATGGAAGTCACTAGACTTAGAGCATATATGAATTGAGAGAGTCACATAAGATACAAGTGTGAAAAATATAGAGTGAAGATGCACAACATGATCATGTGAAAGAGATCAGATGAGAATTCTATGTTGGAAGGCAAGGATAATGGATTTTTATGGTGTAAGAAGGGCAAAGGCAAGGAGACAAAAGTGTAGTGAAATAGACCAAGATAGATAAGTGCACTTGAAATATAAGTTTAGCAAAAAAAGAAATGGGATCAAGGAGGTTGAACCATGCACATGTGAGGTGTTGCACCTAGGTTACCATATTGAAGGAAAATATCATGCCAAGTGAACAAATTGTAAGAGAAGATCATCAAGACAAGCTAGCATCCACCTAAAGTAAGGTAGGAAGTGACCATTTGAACTACACATCACTTCAACAAAAAGTCATTAGAATAAGTTATGAGGTGGAAGTAGAGGCATAAAGATCCACATTGAATTCATAAATAATAGTATTTTTTCATGGATTTAATGGGTCATAACAAATCCTAAGGATTATAGGTGTCATCATACCATTAATCAACCATAATTAAGGTGATAAATGAGAGTAGAGGTATAATGTAGTGAAAAATTGACTGTGTCTAGTTACAAACCTTGTGTTAATTCAAAATTTTAATAGAAAAATATAGTAAAACCAATAAACTAGAGATCCAAAGCAAGGAGATCCTACTATAGTGAGACCTTGAGCACCCATAGATGCCAAAAGTGAATGACTGTGTAAAGAAACAAATTGCATTCCTTATGAGATTGGCATAGGAAATAAAGGGGCAAAAATTAGAGAACCAAGTAGTAGAGAACTAAAGTGATGCCAAGGCCACCATTTGTGGCACATGAAGTTCAAGAGCTGAACATACAACCACAAACCTCATGACTATGAGAAGTACCAACAAAAATTGAATGCTTTGGCAAGATAAATAGACCATGGTTTAACATTAGTAGGTTCAGAATGGGGGAAAAGTGTATGATTTTGGGCCCATGGTAGGTGCAAAAAGATACCAAGAAAGCAAAATTAGTAATAGAAGCTACTGCCACAAAAAATAATAACACTATTAGTAGAAGGGGTAAGTATCATCAAAGTTGATCCAGAGGCATATGAGAAAATGGCATATTAGGACATGTAGTTTCCCAAAAAGGTCTTGATGGGAGAGAACTAGGTGTCATTCATGTACAATTACATCCTATAAGAATATAACCACTATAAATCAAGCAATATGCAAGACCTAGTATAAAATTGGGTGAGAGACACAAGAGCAAAGACTCTAGAAGGTGAATCACTATTTGATGTCTCAATCAGGGACAAACTAGTAACCACTGGCATCATGCAACTTTATGAGTTGATAAGTTTTAGTAAACTAAAGGAACTCATGTAGTTTCTCCTATCATGAATTTATAGGGGCTAGTTATACTTCATAGGAAGGTGCATGAGGCTATCTACAAACCTTATCAACTGAATCACTAGACTTCCAATCTATGACACAAACATCCATTAGATGATGGAAAACAATTCCAAAGTCAAAAGGGTTAAGAAACTCCTAGGTTACTACAAAGTAGGTTTTTCATTCTTGATCAAGGATATTAATGATCTTAGGATAAGGGAAGTTACACGCTTGGTGAGTTTGAAACTACATCCTAGTAGTCGATGTGTGGATGTAAGTAAGTTTTATTTATGCATCACCTACCACATAGCATAAGGGAGATATTTAACATAACCAATTTCATCACAAAAGACATAATAAAAAATGTTTTCAAATGGCATACGACATGAAATACCTTCTGATGGGGTTCCATGTTGATCTTGATTATGAAGGAGGATATTGGTGTGCCTAATGATGATGATTACAACTTGTGGATCTTCCCAATACACAATGACTCCTTGATGCTAAAATACAAAAAATATACGAACCCCCTTCCTTCACCTTGAAGTATAAATCTTGAGTAATGGGATGGTGCACATGGTATATTGAAACATTTAGACAAGAATGGTGCATCCTTGAGAAACTCCCTAGAATTATGTTTTGAATGGTGAATTTTTCCATTATGAAATAATTTTATATCATTCAATTGAAACCCATAGATGGGAATCACTCTAGTTGGCTAAATTTTCCTTATGCATTTTTAGTTAGATACTTTAGAGAGGCACTAAGAAGAATTCTCAATGCATAGTGGGTGGATATCTTGGTGAAGACCTTAGATGTATAAAAATGTAGGCCAAAGAACCAACATGTGCACCCAAGGGGTAAAAAAATTCAAAGATGAGGAGGATGATTTAGATGCAATATACATTTATCCCATTGAAAGATAAGTCATCCTTGGGCACATTCATAGGCTCTTATATGAGATGAAGACAAGGAAGAAGGGAACATGTGTAGACAAAGATGATAACCTCCCCATTTGGGTTAATGAATAAGGAGAGTTGGCATTAATGGCACTGATAAAATCCATTCATAAGAAGTGGGGAGAAACCTTGGAGGAAATATAAGAGGACCTTCAATTAAAGATCACTTCTAATGATGAATCTACCCCCTTTATACCAAAGAAGAATCATGTGGTCTTTAGTCTAGGGATTGCATCGCCCAAACCAAGGGAGAAGAAAAAGAAGAATTCTAAGGGGCTAGTGGAAATTCCCATGATAACCTTAGTAGAGATAGAGGTGTAAGAGGTGTGAGAGGAATTGAAAGCACAAGAGGTGCAAGAAGAGGAAGAAGAAGAAGAAAATGGAGGGATAAAGGTGCACATCATCCAAGAATAATAAATAGAGGAAGATCCCAATGTTGTATAAATTCATGAGACTCTCTAAGGTGGCACTAATTCCATTCTTAGGGAAGAAAAAAATTATCGAGCACCCTAACCATAGAACCTGCAATGTATCCTCTATAAACTAAAGAGGATAAGAGGCACCAATGGATGGAAATGGGCCTTAGTAAGGAATATATATAAGTGGAATTAGAGTTATATCAAAAAAAAGAGGCCATAAAAGCTAAGATCATGACCTAAGTAGAGATTTCAAAATCCAAGGCTAAGGAGATAAGAATAAAGGAGGAAAATATAGTTGTGATAGTGAAGAAGAGGAAGGTAGAGATAAATAAATCCCAAAAGGAAAAGTCTAAGAGAGAAAAGGAAGAAAAGAGGGTTGTCAAAAGCATGAAACCCATAAAGGAGAAAGTAATAGAGGTGCCTAGTACCCCCACCATCATAGTGGAGGAAGTTTCACCACATGCATGCCCAAGTAGTGAAGGGGTACTTGGAGATAAGAAAAGAGATACTAGTGCCTTAAATAAGCAAATAGAGAGCATAGTTAAAACCCATTAGACTTGGGAGGGTGAATCTAGAATCAAAGAAATGTAAAAAGTAGATAAAGGGGACAAGTTCAAGGAATAACATCTACTAGAGAAACAAGACACATTAGAGGAAGGCATTGAAAAAGTCACTAGTTCTAATGAAAAAGAGATAGAGTAGATAGAGCTGGCCATCTAAGGAGATGAAGTTGATCTAAACCTATGAGAAAAGGTGTAGAATGGCTTTATAAATGAATATTATTATATTATGGAGTACATGGCCCTCAAAACTACCATGAAAATGATGCACCAACAACTATCCTTTGCTTTTGATAGTTATATGGATGAGTCTCAATTTGAGGTACCACAAAAGGTAGTCCTCAATGTAGACCAACCAAAGGAAGGGCATGACTCACTATTTGTCAACCCATATGTAATGAATCTATTAAGGTTAGATAATTCCCTAATCTTAATGGATTTTAAGGTGGTGTAAAAGAACATCAATAATGATGTTAGAGCCTCAATCTAGAAGAATATCATTCTAGAGGAAGAGGAAAATAATAAGGCCATAAAATTCAAGTTGTAACAATAGGGTGATGCATAGATGAAATTAAGCCATCCCTCTTAGATGGCATAAACACTTCAACTTTTTTGGAGGTAGATAAGGTGTGTGCATTATGGAGTAGATAATCTCAATATTGAAGGCAAAATCAATGCTAGAAGAAGATGAGGACCCTTTCTATATCTTAAAGTAAGAGATTACCAAAAAACTCAAAGAAGTAGAATACCTCTTCATGGAGATTTAAAAGGGCATAGAAGTGGCTAACATAATATTTTGTAACTTTTCCACCCGTGCATCAATCGTCAATACTTGATTTAAAAGGTAAAAAGGGAAGGATGAATTGATTGCATAGAAAAACACTGTGACTAGGGCCAAGCATGCATAGATAATGGCATAAGTCAACACTTTGAGCACCCAAATTAGGACCTAGAAGAACTCTTACACACATTACAAATAAATTCCTATGAGTAAGGAGTGATCCTCAATAGAATCATAACAAAGGTGAAATAAATCTTATAAGACTTTAGGAAAGAGTTGGAGAAAATTAGAGTTCTCACCCTCAGTGCAACCTCCAACTAAATAGACAATGCCATAAAATAAATCAAGATCACAATATAGGGTTTTGAGGACTTCAAATCAAAACTAAAGGAGTGCATGCCTAAGTTTTATGATCATAAAAAGCTAAAATATTAGTCTGAGGGTGAACTAACAATTTTGTATGGGGTAATGTTGGGCCCTAAATCCATCTAAGTATAGGATCCATGCTAACACATCAGACACTTGGGCACAAGGCAATCACTAATAATGATTATTATTTTATCATCTTGTGGTGCAAACTGGTAGGTGGCTAACTAACTCCTTTATGGCTCAATAATAATTGGGAATTAGGTGCATGGGATAGTCATGATTCATTATATGCAAGGAAGTGAAGTCGGTGGAATGATTACATCTAGCACCAACTCAGCAACTAATGTGTTCCATTCCCTATATCACCAAGATGCCCCAAAGCATTATAAAAGTGAGCTAAATCCATTTAGAAAGGAGGAGAATATTGGAGTAGTGAATCCCTGGAGGATTGGTTCTAGATGCTCTATTTACCATTAGAACTTAGAGTTTAGTTTGTGACACCTTTGTTGCTCCCCATTGTAATTCCCAATCTCTCTTATGAGCCTTTAGGCCTTTAGTAGCTTAAGATGAGAATTTTATCAGTTCCTAGTGATGTGTGTGTGTGTGTGTGTGTGTGTGTGTGTGTGTGTGTGTGTGTGTGTGTGTGTGTGTGTGTGTGTGTGTGTATTATAGTTGGAGTTTGTTTAATTATTTAGGTATTTGTGCAATGTTAAATGAATTAAATGTTTAAATTTGTAGTATGTATGTTGAGTTCTTACAAGCTTTTGACCTAAATTGTCTATGGCATGCCTATAGATCATGAGGACTCTAACACCCAATATAATAAATGATCTAAGTATAGGTAATACCTTGTGCCTCACAATGATACCTACTTCTAAGAATGAACCAAAGCCTAAGTCCCTCAACTAGGTACCCCAGTGACCCCTTAAGTGCTTAAATGTCATTAAGCCAAGGGAGCCAAAGGCTTGTGACCAAAAATTTATATACCTACTTTATATCTACCTACTCCTGATAGATAATTGATTTTACCCACCCTAGGATGGCTTATGCCCATGAATGCACCACTACCATTACACTAACCAAAGTCCTCAAAGGATAGAGTTATGCCATAGCACAACTAGCCCAACACAAACCATAATCCCTTCTCTTTTGCACTTTGGGTGAGAACATAAGGCTGGCACCTTATGTGAAGTTATTATATCATAGTTGAGTGTCAAATTTTGAGCACTATAGGATTAGTCAACTCTTTCACCACATTGTAACAAGTCTAAATCTGACTTGGCTAGCTAGATAAGTGCCTGACAAGTACCATGACTAAAGATACCTACTATTCTGTAACATAGCATGTGCCTAAAAGTGTAAAATCCAAATAAATTCTATATTCCAAAAATATTTAATGGATTATTACCATATCACATATTTTTTTGTACTAATACCCCATAGAATTTTATAAGCATTTATTAAGACAATCTACTCCTATAGTTAGATCACCTTTTGTTATAGTTAAGGTGATCAAATCACCCAATATTTTCAATTTTTTAAGTTGAAATTGATCATCCAATCTTACCAAGCTATAAGTATCTTTGGTTTGCATTGTTCATCTAATCTCAATTATTGGGTAGCAACTCACTTTTGTTCTAAAGTTAGGGGTATGTGACTTTTAATATCTCTATATGTCTCTCCATATACTTGGATATATGCACTTTAAATATTTATCTATATTTTTCCTAATCTCAATTTCATAGCCTTACAATGATACATCATTTTAAAAACAACTTGCCAATAGGTAAGGTAGTTACATCGACACATAGGTATACTCTTAAACCTTCATATTTTAATTTAAATCTATTTCAAGTACTTTAGATCTAGATTATATGCATTGAATTTATATTATAACATTCTATTCATTACAGTTCAGTCACTAAAAAAGTACTCAAGTTGGGCACAAGCAAAAGATAAGGTGTGCATACACACCTAGGTATGCATTCCTTTCCTTTGAACTAGTAATTTCATTATTATATTAATTGGGGGGGAAATGTAGAAGGTATTTTATGATTATATAACACCTTGGTCTTGTACACTTGTAAAACTTAGAACTTGGTTACTCCTCTCATTTATTTACCTTTATCACTTTCAAAAGTCTCACATTTTCTTGTCTTTGTGCCCCTTGGCCTATATCTCTTTGTCCATCTAGTCTTATGTTGATGATCTAGGTCTTTTATCTTGACTAGAATGCTTAAAATGTACTTATATTCCATTTCTACAAGTTCTAAACCTATACTTGTTCTCATGTTCCTTGGACAATAACATCTTATACATATATTAGTGTTGATGTTATTAACATGTCATAACACAAGTGTCTAGTTCCCTAAAGTCATCTAATTTACAAATGAAATGTATCCTGATGGTTGGCCTAAGTTATTTAATGGGAATTATTACTCCAAATAGATTGATATAAATACAAGACCAACCCTTATTCATTCCACATCTATAAAAATACCAAATAGACCAAGGCAATTATCAAAATAACTCTATCAAGCATTAAATTTAATAAAATATTCCCTATTTCATTATCAGTTATAGTATAACATATCTATATGTCTACAGTACTAAAGGAATAGCCCAAGAGCCTGATTTTCCAAGTTATAAGTTATGTAACTATTGTACTTGATTTTCACATGTTGTATGATTCATACATAATCAAACATGTAAGGAATAACCACATGACTTTGAAGCCCTATTTTTTAGTATTGGCTATGTAGGTAACATCCTTTGATAGTGGGGTCATTTGGGTCATCTTGACACTATGTGCCCACTAACCAATTTTTCCCCAAGGTCACATTGAAGATGGAAAGATAGGGTTTTTCCATTTCATAAGGAGTGATTATCCATGACCTGGATCTAAATGCCCTAGAGAAAAGATGAAGCAAAACCCAAAATCATATAGGTGGTCACATCCTATTTTATAAAATATTCTATACATGATATTATTATCAAACCCAAATAGTAGCATCAATGTAACCATCAAAGGTTAATGTTACTTTCCAAATATCCAAAGGTGTCAAATCTAGAATCTAATGATTATTCCAGAATCTCCTTTCTACCTACTTTTAGCTTGTCCTAGATCTATAATTTCATTAGCATTAGAACAAGCTAAGAACTTCACTTCATTGTCATTCCTATATTTACCATAGTTATACTTGCCATATTTAGACTATCTCAACATAATAAAGTCAGAGTATGTTTATATCTAAGTTTAGCATATAATTACCCTATTATAGATTTGATTATCACCCTTGTGCCATTTCCTTTTTATATATCCCTTTAATAATCTATATAACCCCAATATTGAACCATTTTAGGGTTAAACACTTATCATAAGTTTGATGTATTTAACTTTTGCATCACAAACTCTAGACACTTCTAATTTGATATTCATATTTTTTTTCATGAAGATGCACCCTACCTATTGTGATTTCAATAGCACATAACCCCTTATCAAATATTAACCTTAGGAAAATGATATGGGAGTTATGGTATTCATCATTACCTTGAGGATAAATTAAAAAAGTGACACATAGAATCCCTTAAGATTAGACATTTAGATAATGTGTGCTACTAAGGAGAGTTAAGAATTCATTATTATTAATCTTTACCCTATTTTTACTACATGTAAGTTAACCCATTTAATTAAATGATTTTTAATTATGTTACATATTTCAAGGAAAAAAATGTGTAATTATTTTTATCATAGATTTAATTATAAAATATGAACTATGTTTAATCATTATATCCATTGCACAATGGTAAAAAAAATAACCGATCACCCAAAAAAATGTGAAGAATCATAGGAAAAGTTAGGTTTTTTTAATTATATTAAATAAACAAAACCTAGAATCCATTTGAAAACTAAATTTCTATTTTTCCTTCTATGTTGATTATACTTAAATTAATAAACCTTAATTCCCAAAAATATGTACATAACTTTAGGGATGGAATAGGATTTTGATCCAATCTATATGAATAAAATTAGCCTCTAAGAGTTTCAAAAATATGAGAATTTTTACTCATATATAAGATTAATTTGTATGGGGATAAGCCAAAACTCTAATAAAATAAGCCATAATAGGATAATAAGCATGAAACCTAGGGCAAAAGAGATAAATTTAAAATTTACATATATGATAAAAGGAACTCTAAAATTAGTTTTGAAACCCTAAAATTTTAATTTTAAACCCTAATAAGGTATAATGAAACTCTAAGAGAAACCTAAGTTTTTTCATACTCAAGGAATTAAGGGATTACCAATTTTTTTATCTTATTTTGGATTTAGTCATCTAAACAAGGTAAAACATGAGACTAATTTTGATTATATAATCTATGTCTAAATTAAGTAAATATGAATGTAACTAGTAGATTATAACTTATCTATTACATTTTATATAAATATAAATGACCTAAAATATAGGGTAATTAGCTTGTTTAGGTTTTATTCTAGTCTTTGTTAATGTGCAATTATCAAATAGGCTTTGTACAGGCTTTGTGTTGACTTGTATCAAGAAACAAACTATGAAACTTAACAAAAACAATTGGTAGTGTTTAGACACATATGGTAGTTGAATAAATTTATGCTCTACCAAATTCATCTATGAGACTTGACTTGATCTATGATAGTTTAGATCCTTGCATCTATGTCTATAAGTGGCTACTATGTATTAATACTCCTTTTTAAATATGTGAATAACTCTAGTTTCCTTCTCCTTGCCTTAAATCCCTATCTTATACTCTTGAGACCAATGTGACTTGGCATAAAATGGGTTAGAAATAATATTTTTAGTTGACCTCAACCAACCCTTTATGGAGTGGATAAGCATTGCTTACATTTTAACACTTTGAAGAGGGATCAAGTGACATGTAGTTCTCGCACCTATCCATGTGTGTACAATCAATGTAATACTATCATACAATGTAATCTTTTATATGGATTTCAACACTCAAAAAATTATTATTTTGAGCTTGAAATAATTTTTAGTCTTAAATCAAAGTATGTTCCTTTTCAGGGTTTTAGATTTGGAAGCTTTAAGGTAGTTCCTCTAAATTTACAAATGAATAATGTAGGTGCTCTTAATAAGTGCTAAATGAATATGTTTAAGTTTGACATACTTATCTAGCTAACAGTTTAGGTTGTTTTTAACTAAAATAACATTAGAAATATATAGGATGACCCAAAGGAATGATTTAAATTTAGTAAAATAGCCATTAAATGGGGAACATATGAGTCCAACTAAGGTATATAACTTTGCTAATAGGGCCCATATGAATATGGTTGAGCTTATATAAAAGTAGGAAATAATGATCAAAGATAGTATATTTAATTTGATAAACTGTTCAGGTAGAGATTAAAGAATTCCTATGTATATATAATGGTAATTTTGGATGGCCAAATCCATAGATAAGTGAATGGATAAGAGACAATGTGAGTAAGAGTTAGTTGTATACACAAAAGTCATATTTATTAAGGCTTGGTCAAAATTTATATTTTCAAGTGCCTAATGACTTATTTAAGTGTATATAGTAATAAAACATAGGAATGAGGGTTTTGTTCCAAATTTGGGTGGATACAATTTGCATGGTTAATTAAGCACATAAAAATGTAATTATAAATTCATACTACATTTAGAATTACATTGTGAAGCACTTGTTTGACCATGTAAGTATAAATTAATTGTATTGATTAATTTTATAAATATTTGATATAATAAAATTTTACTTTAGTTTTATATAATTTATCTTCAATACTAATTTTTAATTAAAAAATATTAGGATAATGACACACCTTAATAATGATTTAGAAATATTTATCTTTATTATATGTTATTTTATATCCATCAAAGATAATTTTATACTTAAAGAATTATTTTTAAATGTTTATCTTTACATATATGTAATTTAGTATATTTTAATGAATAAATATTATATAAAATAAAAATCAAGCTTTAGTTAAAATAATATCTCTTTATAACATTCATATCAAGTAGTGGGTAAAGATAGTATGAAATAAAAATTAAAGTTAGGTTAAAATAATATATCTTTGTAACATTACCATATATTAATAATTAAAATATATATCATATATAAATCAGGTTTGGTGGTTGGCTAGGAGGATATATCTCTTTAAATCAATATCATACTTAATGATACTAGAAGGTGCAATAAAGGCCACCTGATTGATAGGATCAATCAAATATAATGCAAGGAGTTCAATGCAAATGTGATAAACATATTTATTTTAATATGTAACATATTTATATTAACATCTCAAGTAAAATGATATGTTATCATTTAATTTTTTTATAAAAAAATAAAATTAAAAACTCAAACATATGATTGATTATTTTTTTTAAAAAACTTATATAAATTGATTTGTATGTAATCAAAATAAATCAAATTTCAAAAATATGATTGATTATTATTTCCTCTAAAAAAATTTATAATAAAAATAAACCAAGTATTAGATAAGTTTATGAATACTTATATTGAATTATCTATAAGTTAAAAAAGTGTTATATAAATAAGTACATTTTTTATAAAATTTATTAATCAATAATAAATTTTATTTTAAAAATAGGTTATTATATTAACATTAATTAAAATAATATTTACTCATAAATTTTAATTTATGGAGATTTGGGATATGAATATAATATATGTGAATTTGAAGGCAATAGTGTATATATGCACATTTCAACTCTTATAATTGAAGAGGGGAATGGCATTTGTGGAAATATAAAAAATTAAAATAAATATATTGTGGAAGTGGAGATCAATTATGATAAAGATAAAATTCATCTAGAATTTCCACACACATCACTAGAAAAAATTATAAGAGGTATAATATATTTTTATTTATATCATTTTTGTGTAGTAGAAAATTTTGTAAATATAGTACTAAAATCAATCATAAAATAAATATATGTTTGTTATGCATAAACAATGGGAATATTAAGAAAGAAATTTTTAATATTAGACATGAATGGAGTTCTTATTTTTCACATTATAGACCAACATGTAATAATTAATTGATCTACAAGAGGACTAAAGTGGTATGATTTATTCAAAAAATAATTATTACATTTCATGTGGCTGCATGGTCCATGATGCAAAAACCAAACCTAAAGAGTTCAACTAATGAGTTTAATAAGGATTTGGATAAAAAAAAAGTAACATTTATTTTTAAATGATATCAAGATCACTATAAAACAAATTGATGGGAAAAATATCCAAAGAACCATCTAAATAAAGTATACCTTAAACCTCTTTTAAAAAATTAAGAAAAATATATATGTAAATTTATGACATTACAAATATAAAAATTGTTGATAACTATTTACAAAATTATAAGAATGGTGATACAAATAAATGGATATTTGTAGGTGAGTTATGAAATTCCAAAATAATATGTCTAGTTAAGCAAGTATTTATTAGCATGCTTATAAAATTATAGACAATCCTTGATTTGAAGAAATATTTAGAAAAGCTTCATAAACCTTTGAAAAATATTATACTATATAATTGTTATTATATTTTGTGTATTTAAATTTTGAAAAATACTTAAACATATGATATATATTATAATATCCAAATGGTGTATTTTCAATTTTTTTTAACAATTGACAATGAGATATTATAAAACATTAAAAAAATCAAGGTTTTTATATTTTATATTATTTTTTATTTTATTTCATTTTGAAATATGAAATATTCATTATTATATATATCATGATAAGATGTACTAAACTAAAATGTGACATATTTTTGCAATCATTGGAAATGTTTTATGTCAAATCAAATAAAAATAATAATGACAAGAGTTCTATTGAGGCTACATCATATGGTTCAACAACAATCGATAGAACCAATTTCATGGAATTGATCATTAATGTGGAAAGAGATGATAGAATAATACTTTCTAAAAAATTAATTGACTAATATTTCTCATTGCTATCTAGAAGTTTTATTTAATTATTCATTGTTTGTGATATATTATATTAATATTTTTATTAACTAAAATATTATTCTATTTATAAAACTATAATAAAAAGCACACAATTAAATTATGTCTATTTAAATTTAAATATATTTTGTTTGATTTTTAATTATTATCAAAATAATGACTAATACAAATAACTAACCAAATTTTAGGAGAAAATGTATATTATAGTTAAAATTTTAGAATAAAAGTGATTTTTGATTCATTTTAATTAAAAAAGATCAATTAGTTGGCATTTGCAGACATGAAGAAGGAAACAAGTACAACTAGGAAACTACTTATTATTATTCATTGTTATTGGTATCATATGAATTATATAAATAATAAAAATTTATCAAAATATATCTCAGATATTTAACTTAAAATACACCATATTATTTATATTATAATTCAAAGAATTGATGAATCTCTTTGGTAATTTATAGACATATGTCTATAGTTATTAATTTAAGAGGAATACCTCCATGAATTACTGAATCATATCAATAAGTTAAACATTAACAAGTTAGATTTTTATTGGGATCAAACTCAGTGCATAAATACATATAGTTATAATATCCATGAATAATTATTAATTAAATACACATAATACACAAAACCATTGGGCTCAATCATATTTAAATTCAGATATGCAGATTAATATGAAGGTTTTAATATTCTATGTACGTATTGTAATGAATTAGTTTACAAAACAAAATCCTTAGTTAATAATTGTATGACACCTAAAAAATATGATTGTAATAAAAAAATCAGTCTTGAACAGGATTGGGAAACCAATTTTTAAAATGTAATAAGATATTTAGGTGATAACGAATATGTGATATATCAAATAGATATCATTAAAACACAAGGACTAAATAATTCATTTATAATTGAATGAAAATACAGGTGTACCCAAAAAATTTAATTTTTAATACTATTTTATTTCCCAAGTATGCTAGGTGATGGTAATTATCTATTTCAAGATAATTATTATGGTGTGATTTTGATAAAATAAAATATACCTCCATGTTGAGATGCACATTCAAACTTGTAAAATGATGTTGCAGACATGTTGGTTTCATCTCATGATAAAATGGAACTAATTATTTTAGAAGACTATGATGAATATGTGAAGAGAATAAGAAAACATAAAATTGAGGGTGGAGAATACAAAAATTTTATCGATACTTTTGTCTTAAAAATAAATTTCACTTTATGAACTCCATACAATAAATTTCATTTTATGAACTCCATACAAGGCCTAATTATGTTAATTAAGTAGAGAGTATGGAGGTGAGTTAAATGATTCACAAGTCAATAACATTATTATAATTTTATTTAGTTAATATATAAAACATTATGATATTCTAGGTAAATAAGAAAAATATAAAATGAAAATTAAATCACACTATAAAATAAATAAATAAAATGACCACTCTGATTTTTCTTCAAATTAGTCATTTTTTGAAATAAAATTTGTATCTTTTTTAGACTCTACTAATTCCATTTATTTAAAATTCTCCTTTACATATTATTTACTTTAAATTATTTAAAAATATTATATTAATAATTATTTATTATTTTTTATAATTATTTAATATTACTATCATTTAACTATTAATTAATATTATTTTATTATTAATTATTGATTTAATTAGTTAATTATTAACTTATAAAAATGCATTGTCATTTATTATTATAAAAATAAATCAATTGGCTATAATCTTACTAATCACCTAAATATCATAAGGCCCATTTTATTTAAATAAGACCCTTTTTTGAGATGAGTCTAATTCATTTTTTTTTAAATCATTTTTTGGGGAATTATATGAGTTCCATGTTTTTTAAATACTCCTTTGGAGAAGTCTTGAAAAAAAACCTTATGCTTCATCTAATCTACAAAGGTTGCAAGTTAGGATTGTGATCTATAATATTGATGCATCATATTTGGTGTTGTGTCGTTAGGAATCTCATTTAGCTATATTTTCACCATTATTACTTTTAGTCAATCAAGAATACAAAAATAAATGAAATAAATCTTGGAGCCTAATACCTCATGAGAAATATAAAGGTTAGTCAATAATGCATTATATTCAAACTAGAAACATGAAAACCTCCATTAGAAACATTTTTATATGGGATGTAGCTTGGATGTAGCTTCAAATAATCTTTGTCAATGACAATTATGTGAAGACATCTCCATTGAAACTATGGACCATGTTGAACTTGATCAAGAATTTGGGAAGGTGATTCACAAATAGACTTGAGGATTTGATATCACTTCATTATCTAAATTTGATCATGATAATTGTGATGCAAAGAAGTCTATTTATAATGAGCATGGATCAATGAGGACCCTTCATCTTGAAATCAAGATGAATGATAAAAAATGAGTCCTCAAGGGTGCATATGGATTAGAACATGCATCACTAATGTGAGCCCTTCATCTTAATCGATATGAAGGGTGGGAGATGATATTTGAAAATATCAAATTAGAGTTAATATAAGCCCTTCAACTTGTTTCCAAGATGAAGAGTGTGGAGTTATTCCCAATAAAACACATGGATCACCAATGTGGACCCTGCATCTTGTTTCTAAGATGAATGGATGAGAATGAACTCACCAAGATCCATTGTGGGCTCTTCATCTTGTCTCCAAGATGAAGGGTGAAGAATAATCTTGTACATTAATTCACTTATAAATTTAATAATCTCACAAAATCATATTCCACAAGATCTCAAGATCCTTTCTTTACATGAAGATGCTCTCTTGGAGGGAAAAAGAGGAATTAATTAATTGTAAGATAATTATAATTCTATTCTAAATAGAACTATAATTAGAATAATGATTTGGATAAGGGGATTTAATAGCATTAATTGATCCAAGAAGGGGTAATTATTAAATTGATTAGAATAAGATAATTGACCAGATAAATTGATCTAAATGATAATTTAATATATTTAATACTATCAATTATCCCACCTAAAGGTGCCCTAAAATCAAATATGTATATTAGATGAACAAAATATTTTGGACTAGATTATGTGTAATTACTTAGAATCATTCTATTTTATAATTTTGACATGGAAGTGATAAAAATGGAGTATCTACATTTTCCCCAATTTGATAAGGCATTATGAGATGTAGATGAAGTAACATGTTCTCAAATAATAATAATTTGAAAAAGGTGGATGAAAAATTAGATGATGAAATAATGGATGTTGTAGTTTAATCTTTCCCACTAAAAAGTATGGGAGATTGAATGAAAATCTAAGGATATGATTTGAATGAAACTAGTTAGGGATGATGCCCTCTCAAGAGGGCATGTTAGGATGAAGGATATGAATGGAATATAAAAAATAGAGGAAGAAGATATAATGGAATATAATATTCACCCATGGATAAGATTACATCACTTGAGCTAACACTTGCATGCTTTGATTTTTTGATGATGATGAATTGATTTTCCCCAAGAAGGGAAACTTGGGGAAGGAAAAATACCTAAATAAGTAAACAAGTCAAATTTCACCAAAAAGGGTGAAGTATATGGGCTTAGGAATGATATATCCTAAAAAGGAAGTTGCATGTTTGATTTTCCCCAAATAGGGTGAAATTTATGAGCTTGGAATGACGATGCACCCCAAACAAGGTGGATAATTAATGAGCCAAAAACAAGGTGAATTGATTGATGGAATCCATTGATGGGAAATCATAGATCAAGGATTTAACTTATTGCATAGGATAATGATGATATGAATGATTGAAATTTTATAATTTAACATGAATGTGTTAATGGTATAATATTTTTTATATAAGCTACAAAAAACTGAGCACACAAGAATGATCAAAGTGATGAGAGACTGAAGAATGGAATATAATATAATGATTAAAGATGATATGATCATATTGGAAGAATATGGATGTTAATAAGGATATAATAAAGGTGGATGAGCTAACCTCATAAATTGGTTGCTACTAAGCATTGCCTAAATAGTCTAAAAAGACATGTTATCAATCAAATTTATGTCTTTTGGAAGGTAGTTCAAGCCTTAAAAATTTAGAATAAAATGAAAACACCTCAAAGTTGTGGGTGACTTATTGGAGAGGTGAATCTCTTGGTTAAATTAATATATACCCTTGATGAATCAGTTAGGTTCACACACTAATCTACCACTTTCTAGGAAAAGGGAGAGAAACCTATTCTATTAGGGGTGATGCACCAAATATGATTTTACCACTACCAACTAGATGTAAATTAACTTCAAACATGAGACTAACCTGAACATGAAACTACTCCAAATATACCTCTCTACATTAATGTTTCTCCTGAAGGTTATGAAGAATGCTTGGGCTAAGAGGACTTGTCAAAAGGTCATAGAATGAAACTAGTGAATAGGCTACTAACTCAACCTTAAAACCTCATTTAAACACTTCACAAGACCTAAAAAAATGATTAAAAACTAAATATGAATGTAATAAAGGATAAACATGCCAAGGAAGCAAGACTTTCACTTAGCAAAATCAACTAGTCAAGCATATACATTGAAATGATTTAAATGAGGAGGTAAAACCAAACTATTCTCATTTATCAAAGGCTTTAAAATGGCTAGGGATTCACCATACCTATGTGAAGGATAAAAACATATCCTATCAAGGCTCAGTATATAAATAAATGTGAAATAAGAGAGAAGGGCATAGGAGAGAGAAAGACAAGTGTATCATAAGAGATTTAAAACAAGAAATAGGTATGAAACTACCCCATCATGTCTTCAAGGACAAATTTTAATCTTTTGAAGAAGCTCTTTTTCTCTAAGTGGCATGGAAGTTTCAAACCTTGCTAACACCTCACCTTGCTCTTCAAAACTTCCCCTTCTCTTGGTTTGTGAGAAGAAAAATGGCACTCTTGACCTTAAAGTCATGTTGAGTTACATTAAGGGATTTAGGAAGGTTTTTCAAGTAATTTAGAGGTTTAATTAATCCATATAAATGAACTATGATTATCTTTTCTCTCATCATGTTACTTCTGGCCTCTTTGGTAGCCTATGAGTGCCATGCAATCTTAAGGAATTGGGTCATAAATCAACTAACCAATTCCACAAATTTCATGTACACAAGGTCTCCTATCATCCGTAATGATCTTTGGTCACCATGCAAACCCTCCATATTGTACTAATCAAGAGAAAGTGCATCTCAGGATAATAAGACTATGCTTTGTGAGGTCAAGAAGAAAACATGTATGAGAGCATTATTTTGAGATTTATTTTGGGTTATAGATGAACTGTTTAGGTATGTATCATCCTACATGATCCTTTCCCATGATCTCCATTATTACTCGATTATAAAGGCCTACCACATCTTCATTTACCCATACTTAGGGTTCTCAAGCAAATTATTATTATTGACCCTAATTATTGTGTTTGCTTCATTTTCTCATTGTCAAAAGAATTGAAAACATCATGTGATGTTTCTTTGAGACTAATAACATATCATAATGTTGGGGATCAACCAACAATAGATTACACTTGTGAAAGCAATAAACATGGAAATAAATCAGATAGACAAGTAACTAGAATGATAAACAGCAAAAACAAGAGATAAAGAAACCACCCTGAAAACTTGTATTAACAAACTCTTTACAAAAGGAATACAAATGAAGAAACTTCTTTCTTCCACACCTCTCCTAGATGTATAGATCTCTCACTAGATCACTATTCCTCAAGAGCTCTCTCTCTCAGGAACAATCAACTCCAACAAGCCTGGATTGATTCAATTCTATATTGTTCTTCAACATACCAATTCAATGAATTACTACAATAATCCACACAAAGCTAAGAAGATCTAATTCTACATATAGAATTAGGAGACTTGAGCATGCACTTACAACAAATAGTTAAGCCACTTGAACAAGGGATCTAAAAATAATATTACTAATAATAGAGATGCGAGCTTAAGACTACAACTTAAACTCATCATGCAAACACTCGCTTCTATCCTTGGAAATAGCATTTTGGACGCACAGGTAACCGATGCCAGTTCTTGCTGCTTGCCTGTGACCACCGTTGGCTGACCCACTGTCGACGTCGGTGCCTCTGCAACTACACCTAACCGACGTCGGTCTCTCCTGACCGACGTCGGTGTTTGTGTAGACCTGAAACTGTCAAAGTGTGTTCCTTGGTGAAGCTTTTAGCTCCACACCCTAACAATCTCCCTCTTAGAGATAAACAGCTACACCAATACCTGTACAACAACATCTTCTAGCTCTTCCATCTTCAACTCAATCTTGAAGACCAACAAAAGTTGAATGAAGATTCAACTTCTCTTTTGTAACCGGCTTGGTTAACATATCAACAGGATTCCTATCTGTATGGATCTTCTCCAGCTTCAACTCACCATCTTCCAATACCTGTCATATGAAGTGATACCTTAGTTGTATGTGCTTTGTTCTTGAATGAAAGGCTGAATTCTTAGCCAAATGGATTGCACTCTGACTATCACTATACAATCTACAACTCTCATGCTCCCTACCAAGCTCATCCATGAACCGTGTCATCCATATCATCTCTTTGCTAGCCTCTGTGGCTGCAATATACTCTGCTTCTGTAGTTGACAAGGCAACAACTTTCTGCAACTTAGATATCCAGCTAACTGCTATTCCACCTATAGTGAAAACATAACCTATAGTGCTTCTCCTGCCATCCAAATCACCTACCATATCTGAATCTACATAACCATGTAGAGAAGTATCTAAATCTCCATAGCACAAGTGCCTACTGCTGGTTCCTCTCAGATATCTAAGGATCCATTGAACTGCTTTCCAATGTTCCTTACCTGGATTGGCCATATACTTACAACTCCCACTGCTTGGGCAATATCTGGTCTAGTACACACCATTGCATACATCAAACTCCCTACTGTGGAAGAATATGGAACCTTACTCATGTACTCTACCTCATCATATGAATTAGGACATTGTTCTTTACTCAACTTAAAATGTCCAGCCAAAGGTGTGCTTACCAGTTTAGCATCCTGCATATTGAACAATTTCAACACCTTGTCCACATAATCTTCTTGAGACAATATCAACCTAAGATTTTTCCTATCTCTCTTAATGCTCATGCCAAGGATTTTCTTTGCTGCTCCCAAATCCTTCATAGCAAACGTTTGAGCTAATTTTACCTTAAGCTTAGAGATATCCTGCATGTGTGATCCTGCAACCAGCATATCATCTACATATAACAATAGAATAATATATCTACCATTATCAAATCTCTTGAAATACACACAATGATTAGATTGACACCTACTGTAGCCATGCTCAGTCATAAACCTATCAAATTTTAAGTACCATTGCCTAGGAGCTTGCTTGAGGCCATACCAGCTTTTCTTCAATCTGCACACAAACTTCTCCTTACCCTTGACCTTAAATCCTTCTGGTTGTTCCATATAAATTTCCTCATCCAAATCTCCATGAAGAAATGATGTCTTAACATCTAGCTGCTCAAGATGCAAATCCTCAAAAGCAACCAAAGACAATACAACCCTTATAGAAGTCATTTTAACAACAGGAGAAAAAATCTCACCAAAGTTGATACCTGGCTTTTGTGCAAATCCTTTTACCACCAATCTGGCCTTATATCTCATCTATCCATTCTCACCTTCTTTCAACCTATAGGTCCATCTGTTCTTCAGTGTCCTCTTACCTGCTGGCAATTCAACCAAATCCCATGTTTGGTTCTCTCTTAAGGACTCCATCTCCTCAACCATGCCATGCTCCCACTGACTCTTGGACTCCACCTATATTGCTTCTTCAAAACTCTCTGGTTCTCCACCATCAGTTAGCAATAAATAAAATAAAGAAGGAGAATATCTAATTAGAGGCTTACTCACCCTTTCTGATCTCCTGATGGGTATCTGAGACTCATTCACAACACGCTATCCACCCAAATTCTCTAACAGTGACCGACCTCGGTCACCTCCAGACCAGTTACTGGCTGACGCCAGTTCTATCTGACCGACCTCAGTGTCTGTCCTGTTGACGTTGGTCTCTGTATAGTCGACACTGATTTTTGTACTGCTGACGCTGGTTCCTAACCTGTCGACGTCGGTCTCTGTGTTTTCTTGCAAGTGATTATTTCTTTTTCTTGTGAGCTCATATTGGACCTTCACCTCGTCTAATTCACCATTGCTCTGCTTAGATTGATTTAGCTTCCTTAACTGATCACAATACATCACTCTTTCATTGAAAACAACATCACGGCTCCAATTACCTTGTTAGTTTCTAGATTCCATAATCTGTAACCAAAATCATCTGAGCCATAGCCAATAAACATGCACCTCATAGACTTAGCATCAAGCTTCTTTCTATTTTCTTTATCTATGTGCACAAAGGCTTCACAACCAAAAACTTTGAGATATGAGAGATCTACCTTTTTACCTATCCAAGCCTCTTCTAGAATGCCACCATCCAGAGCTATAGAGGGTCCTCTGTTAATCAGATATACTGCAGTGTCAACAGCTTGTGCCCAAAACTGTAAGGGCAAATCGGCATGCAATCTCATACATATTGCACGCTCCATTATTGTCCTGTTCATCCTTTCAGCAATTCCATTCTACTGAGGTGTCCTTGGAACCATCCTTTGCCTATGGATTCCATGCATATAACAATAATCTCTGAACTTATAATTGTAGAACTCACTGCCATTGTCAAATCTCAGGCACTTCAATCTTTTACCTATTTCATTCTCAACCATAGCTTTCCAAATCTTAAAAGTCTCAAATACATCAGATTTTCTTCTAATATAATAGATCCATACCTTCTTTGTAGCATCATCTATGAAAGATACATAGTACTGTGATCCTCTAATGGAAGCAACCTGAGCCGGTCCCCACACGTCTGTGTGAACAAGCTGCAACTTATGCCTCTTCTTAGTAGGCCCAGTCTTGAGAAAACTAACCCTTTTCTATTTTCTAAATACACAGTGCTCACAAAACTCTAGATCTATGCCTTTTAAATCTGAAAGCATGCCTTTCGACTTAAGAATTGACATCCCCTTCTCACTCATGTGGCCTAGCCTTGAGTGCCACAATTTAGCATCCACATCTGAAGTAGATAATACAGAAGGAGATTTGTTAGTAACACAATTACACAAATAGAGAGTACCTTCTCTCTTACCTCTAGCCATAACAAGTACACTCTTGGTCACCTTCCAAGATTCTGCTGTGAGAGTTACTGTACAACCCTCATCCCCTAACTTTCCTGTAGAAATCAAATTTCTCTTCAAGCTAAGAACATGCATCACATCTCTCAACACCCATGTGTTGTTATTCTGCATCTTCAACTGCACTTTACCTTTGCCAATTATTTTACAGGGCTCATCATCCCCTAGATACACTATTCCAAAATCTCCATGGATATAGTCACTAAATTATTCCCTGTTAGGGGTAGCATGAAAAGATGCACCAGAATCTAACACCCAAGATTCTATATTATTATGCAGAGAGAAAATTAAAGCATCTTGTGCAATACCTGCAACCTTGGCTTCTTCCTTTCCTTCATGCTGATTGTCCTCCTTAGGCTTTGACCAGCAATCTCTGCTTATGTGCCCCATCTTTCCACAATTCCAGCATTATGGCCTTCTGCCATTTTTGGATTTAGATCTGCCTTTCCCCTTAGATTTGGATCTTGATCTGCCTTTCTTGATCTTCTATTTTTGCCTTCCCCTGCTCTCAAAACTTAAAGCATTCCCAGATGTCTCTTCTGTGCTTTTCCTGCAAATTTCCTCATTCAAGATAACACTAACAACATCCTCTACTTTTAAAATATTTGATGCAAATGCAGTATTACTAACTGCCATTACTAAGCCATGCCAGCTTTTAGGCAAAGAACATAATATTAAAAGAGCTTTTATTTCATCATCAAACACTATATTGACTGAACTCAATTGATTCACAATTCCATTGAAATCATTCAGATGAGTAGAAATAGATCCACCTTCATTCATATGCAAATTAAATAACTACTTCATAAGATATACCTTATTAGAAGCTGAGGGTTTTTCATATAAATTTGCTAACGTAGTCATCAACTCTACCGTAGACTTTGCCTGTGATAAATTAGATATCACGGTGGATGCTAGACTCAATCTTATAGACCCAAGAGCCTTTCTGTCAAGAACTTCCCATTCTTCATCCTCCATGTCTTTGGGCTTCTTTGCAACCCCACCTAACGGTAAGTAGAGATCTTTCTGATACAGATAATCCTCTATCTGCATTCTCTAATGTTGGTAATTTTTGCCATTGAACTTTTCCATTCTCAGTTTACTTTCATCTACCATTTCTTCTCCCACTCAAACAGAAATCCCTACAAAAACCCCTGTGAGAACCTATAATCAATACACACTACAAAGATCTGAACCACCTGTTAGTGAACCTGAGCTCTGATACCACTTGTTGGGGATCAACCAACAATAGATTACACTTGTGAAAGCAATAAACGTGGAAATAAATCAGATAAACAAGTAACTAGAATGATAAACAGCAAGAACAAGAGATACAAGAAACCACCCTGAAAACTTGTATTAACAAACTCTTTACAAAAGGAATAAAAATGAAGAAACTTCTTTCTTCCACACCTCTCCTAGATGTATAGATCTCTCACTAGATCACTATTCCTCAAGAGCTCTCTCTCTCAAGAACAATCAACTCCAACAAGCCTAGATTAATTCAATTCTGTACTGTTCTTCAACATACCAATTCAATGAATTACTACAATAATCCACACAAAGCTAAGAAGATCTAATTCTACATATAGAATTAGGAGACTTGAGCATGCACTTACAAAAAATAGTTAAGCCACTTGAACAAGGGCTCTAAAAATAATATTACTAATAATAGAGATGCGAGCTTAAGACTACAACTTAAACTCATCATGCAAACACTCACTTCTATCCTCAAAAATAGCATTTTGGACACACAGGTAACCAACGCCAGTTCCTGCTGCTTGCCTGTGACCGTTGTCGGCTGACCCACTATTGACGCCGGTGCCTTTGCAACTGCACCTGACTAACGTCGGTCTCTCCTGACCGACGCCGGTGTCTGTGTAGACCTGAAACTATCAAAGTGTGCTCCTTGGTGAAGCTTTTAGCTCCACACCCTAACACATAAGAGTATTTATGGTCTCAACTCACTCTCATGAAATAAATTTTCTTCACCAAATTGTTCACATGTAGAGATGTATGTATGGCCTAGGCTCAACAGACCTATACATATTTATTTACCTTGCCATCCATTATATTATTGACTATGATGATATTATAGGGTCACTATCATTATGAAACCATATTTAAATAATTTTATTCATCTTCATACTTCTACCTCTCTCAGCCAAAACATACTTTCACTAAACAAGGCAACCCTGTAGGCACTCAATTGGTTGTGTGTGGAGGGTTTGAAGTACATCTTATTTTTTGTCATCTTCTCTATAAATCCTCATTAAGTTTATTTAACCTCTAATGAACTTATTAATTTTTCATATTCTTGAGATAAACTCCAATTTTATTTAGGTGCAATCTATTTTCTCTCTAAACTTGGAACCACCCTGTATTGCCTAGCAAACCTGTAGATGGTTATTTAGGTATCTAAATGCATTTGAGGGTTTTAGGACTTAAATCAAAATTATTGAAAATTTAATGTACTTGTATTATTATTAATATTTTATAACCCTTTGAAATTTCCTAAACCTTATATCTCTCCAAGCATTCACTTGTTTCATGCCTATGTCTATCAAATGGTTGTAGATGACTATTTTGTAAGATTGAAGTGTTAAGTCCTACACATTGGCCTTCTTAAACTAGGTCATGGAATCTTAAAATTTTAAAACTTCATGAGTATTCCTTTAATTGTTCTACAATTTCCATGACCTTTTCATAATAGCTTTAAACTCTACCTTCTTATTTTTAAACTTAGACCTATATATAGGCATTAGGGTTACATACTTAGTCAATTCAACTTTTATTTGTCTCTTAAACCACTTAGGTTTACTCATTGAATTATTTATTATACATAATTTCATTTATTATTATTTCAACACCTATTATCCTTACCTAAAAATTGACTTTTTGTCTAAATGAGGACCTATAGGTCTATAACCCATGGGTCTTCATTTTTATTACATAGGTTGGTAAGTAACTTATTAAGCCATATGACACTTTAATTATTATGTCCACTTTTGTACCACTATTAATCATCTATAAATAAATTTTAGACCTCATAACCAAGCATTATGTCATCTTCAACTTGTTTATTTGGTCTGTATAGTCTTGTGTATACAGTCATCTTGTATGCAAAGTTTGTGCATAGAGGTTAGGGTCTCTTCATTCATGTTTTAGTTGATGGTAGTGGATTCTATTAGGGCCATAAAATTACTTATGGTTCCATGTCACATTTTTCCATTGCTAAAATACTTTCAAATTGAAACTTAGGCCTCATGAATGTTCACTTATAGGTGAATGAAACTTGTCTAAAGCCTTTACTAGAGAGTGAATTGAGCTTCATGCTCCTTTCTTGAGTTAATAACTTATTCAGTAGTGTTATTATCATTTATATTCATGTTAAATTTTTCAAAGATTACATTCATACCTATAACATACTATTTTTTATAGACTATGCTTTAAAAGAGTGTAAAACATGATTATTCTTGAAAGGCTATTTACAAAGAGATACTTCTCAAGAGAGAAAACATGAATCATGGGAGATTGAGGATATTTTCCATGAAAAATAAATTAATTAAAACCTCTTAAAGTGTCAAATATTTTAAATCAACCAAACACACTTAAAGTAAGGTGATATACTCACACACTTGAGACACCTTTCTCCATATCAAGACACAAACTAAGGCTAAATTTATTGATGAAGCTAAAATTAAAGGGTAAATTTTATACTCTAAAACACTCCATAAAACCATTATCTTCCATTTAATTTTAACATGAAGAAACATGAGTAAAACCAAACCCTACTTGAATAGACAAGGCACAGTGACCTATTGTCACTCTTAGTGATTGTTAATAAAGGAGGGTCCATGACTATATAAAATAATACTAATAAATTGAATATCATAAGGATCCCTAATATTTTACAAAGTTTTAGCTTCCAAATTTATCTCTCTTGGCCATACCATGCATTTGATTTTTACCTTTCTGAGCTTGTGAAGGTAGTGATGGAGGAGAGAGAGTGTATAATGAATATGTAATATCTAAAACTTTATCCCAATAATTATTTTTACCTATATAATTTAAAAGGACACTTAAAATCTTGTGAAGGCATATAGAGGAGAAAGAGTGTATAATGCATCTATAAGACCTAAAAATTGATCCCAATCATTATTTTAACATTTATAATCCAAAGGGAAAATTCTAAAATGTATTATTATGAAAATGGGTTCTTTAATTCCATAAAAGTGCATTAAATTCCATTCTAGGTGTTGAAAATCAAGATTTTGACCCCTTTTGACTTACTGACATATGTGGTAGTTACGTAACTACTTTAGGGACCTTGGAAAGAGTGCTTGTATGGATTATTCACTTTGGTGGGTATTTTATTATTTTTTAGTTAATTTTTTTAATAAAAAACTTACTAAAAATATAAATTATATAGGGTTTGAAATAGGAATACCTATGATGGGGGGTGAGCACTGTTGATCCAGTGAGGTGGGAGCTCCTTTTTGGCTAGGAAGGACTACCTGCACAACAAAGACAACTTATACAAGATTTATTAATAAAATAGATGGGTGGACTACCTGATATAAGATTAATTCTAGGAAGTGTTATACTTCTTTAGAGGGATGTCATTCCATTATTTATGCAATCAAGTGGATAATATAATAAGATAAATGATAATAAAGCATGTGATAAGATTATGAAACTAAAATGAAACAAGTCAAACTAATTCATAGATATTATCAAAATTTCCATTCTAATATGCTATGGCTAAGTCCTATTATTATTGGATTGATTCTAGTTGCTTAGTGATGGCTTCTAGAGTTGGGGAAAAGACAATTACACAACATACTAACTTGAAAGAGATGTGATTTTGATTGGAAAATAAAGGATGAGGAACTATGGGTAAGTCATGAATTGAAACCACATCATGTATAACACTAGGCAAGGCTATCTACATAAATCAATGCATGATTTTAGGACTTAAAATAGTAAATTGGAAACATTTATGATTTTTAATCCAATCTCAGGTTACAGACATAAATGAAAACATAGTGATTGATCTTAATTGTCTTAGAATCCATATCGATCAAGTAATCAATGTTGATCTAGAAAGAATCATGGTTGATATTTACAATGTGTGTTGAAAGACTTGGGAGGGATCCTAAGGAGGGATTTAATAGATCTAAGAAGGTCCTAAATTGGTCATTAATTTATCTAAACAAAATTATGATAATAAAAAAATAGAAAGAAACAATATAGTAATATGAGACCAATCATACACATCACACTTACCTTTTTAAAAGCTTCCCATGCTATATAAAAATACCTCATTGACAAGTATATGGTTGGATTTATATAGAGTGTGGGTAGATTGAAACTAAGATGGCATTCTTTTGTAGTGCTTTAGGGGAGTTTTATCATCATTTCAATGTGCAAAAATTAGGATCCATAACCTAAGGTTGGCCTGGATATAAATCAATGTTGATCCTAATAGGAACGATGATGATTATGATAAACATTACCAATTTAGTCTAAGTTTAAGTTGTTGATTCTAATAATTCAACATCTTAGATAAAAAATTAGTTTAAATTGGTTTTAATAGGGCTTAGGTATGGGGAGGTTGTTAAGAAGGTTAAAACAACTTACCCTTAATAGGCTTGGAGAGATTTAATTAGGATTTAGGGATAGTTAACTTAGGTAAAATGGTAATTAACTATATTATTTACACAACATTATATGGTAAATAGTAAAACTAAATTAACCATCATGAAATTATAGGGAAGGGGTAAGACACAAAAATGATGTAAATTTATAGTGTCTACATTTTCCCTTTTTTTAGTGATTGGAGATAACCTATGATGAGATAAAAACAATGATGGGTCTATTGCCCCAAGTTTTAATGTGAGGTGGTATTCCCCCTCAAATCAAGATTTGGTCAAGGATAATGACATAGAGATGGGTTTGAAAATATGATGGTAATGGATAAGGTAAATAGAAAATGAGCATTGAAAGATATAGGATATCCTATATAGGAATGCCCCAAGGTAAACAAGTAATGGATTACCATAACTAGGAACGTGTAGGCCCTATCAAAGGTAGTCAAGAGAGTAAAGGCTAGGATGGGTTAAGAAAAGCATCTGATATGCTCGGTATGTGTGTGATACCTAGGGATGCAGTGCTCTCAAAATGAGGTATATTTTTAAGATCGACAAGGGATAGATACTAAAATGAATGTAGACCTCTCAAAGGTTATGGGACCATCAGGGGGCCTATGTCCACAAGCCAATAATGATGGGTAACAAAGGATAAGATAGTTATAAAAAAGGATAACTTAAGTGACCTTAAAATAGGGTTGTAAGGATGTAAGATATTTTCAATTAGTGTTAAGGAGCCTAAAAGGGTCTAAATGCCATCAATATAATATATCAATACCAATTAGGAAGGAATCAATGTCAATTGTGAAAGAATATCCATCAATCCAAAAAGGTGATAAATAGGTCATTGAATGACTTCGGTGCTCATTTTAAAAATGAGATCAAATGAGTTGAGATAGAGCCAAATAATTTGACACCTTTCAATGGATTGAGCAAGATATATATGATGGAGGCTAGCGAGAGTGGATGATGATTATGATGGTCTCATGATGAGGTAGGGGTAGCTTAATTTTGGTGTCTTTTGTGAATTTTTATTTTTTTTAAATTATGAGCTAGCTTAGTGGTAGGGTTTTTTAAGGATTAACATCAATACTAAGAGGATTGACATCAAATCCCTAAGGATAATCCATTGATTGGTTAGGGATTGACACTAATTTTATGGTCAGTGATGATCCATAACAAATTGTGATCTATCTAGTAAGGGTGGATGTCAATTCCTAAGGGTTAAAAAAATTGAAAGGATAGGATGATTTATTTAAAAATTAAATGAATATAGGGGGAATATGGGATTATAGGCATGCGTAATTTTGATTATGTGAGACTAAGTGACACCTTTGTTGTATCACTTCTAGGAGGTTAAGGAAGATGTAGATTGGGATCATCTTGAGGTAGTCAGATTAGGAGGACTACACCACTATCATGGGGTACACTAAGATCAGAGTCTATAAGTGGTATTGCTAGAGCGATGGGACCTAGATGCATATACCTTTTGCTTTCCAATATGGGAGATGATATTGACCCCATAGGATATCTAAAATACACTTGGGATACCTATATAGGGTGCATAAATCATCCCAGTAGATGAGAGAGGATGTCCAACTACCCTGACATGGTTATATATGGATGAAGCAGTAGACATTAGCTTCATAATAGGAGGCTTTAATTTTATTCTTTGTAAGATTGAGACTAGGATGGGAGATGGGTGATGACCATGATGATGTCCATCTCTTTATATTCATTGTCAAACTCAAGTGGAAAGAGGTTCACATGGACCTTGATAGGGGTGTTGGTAGATATGTGGGAGTACTAAACAATATTTTCAAGAGCTCCAACTTTATTAGCATAGATATATAGGTAATTGTGTGGGTGGAGGAAAAAAAACATTAAGTACTTGATATCACCTATGTGCTCTAGTGTTGGTCCTATGAACATATCCAAGTAGTACAACCACTAGGGCTACTATGGATGGACTGGCATAGGTTTGCTTTTGGTGTTGGTTTTCTGATATGGTAGGATGACTTTTCCCATCCATATAGGGATAGGAGAGTCTCAGTCTAAGACTTAGATTTTAATAGATAGGTAATAGATGAGATAGAGGAGGATGAGTTTATATGGAGCCTTTATGTTATATTTCCATCATGTTTAGGGATGGAAATGGAACTAGAAATGGAATAATGAGCTAGGTGGTTATAAGAGAGACACCTAGAGATGTGGTTTTATTTTAGTATAGGTGCATATGGTGATATTTTGGGTTACAATGAGATCTACTTGAGGCACCTCAAGTATATAGGAGATATGAATCAAAGGTATAGCTCTCTAAATCATAGGTTATAGAGATAGATCAAATAATATAGGAGGAGCTAGAGGAAGAGTGGATAGATGATGTCAGGGTGATGGAGGCATATTTATTATGGTGGGTAGATCAACATAGAGGGGTAGAGGATAAGGTGGTTCAATAGAGGTGGGAGGTGGAGGATTTGGAGATGGAGGATGTGAAGGTAATAGGATGAGATAGGGAGTTGGATGGGGACATATAAGCTATTATGGTTGAGAGGGATACAACTAGGGCATAACACTCTAGAGTGGTTTTTAAGTGAGACTAATTATAGATGTATTTGATAGAGTTATAGGGGAATTATGATGCATTTTAATAGAGTTATGATGAGGTATGTCAAGTGCAGGATAGATATCATGAGCAACACCCAAGGATTTGGGTACTAGTAGATGCAGTAGGGGGAGTAGTATTAGGGTCCACTATAGGAGGAAAGGGATAGGGTAGGAGGAGGGGGCCTCTAGGGAGTGTGATCCTAGATATATATTAGGAGGTGGTAGAAGAGTTTTGATATTACAATAATATTGTTACATGCCATTTACCAAAGATTCCTAGATATGCCAGCCACCTAGACAAGTAGGGTTGGACTCCACAAGGGGCACAAACAACTCAATTAATGTGGGGATTGTGTTATAGAGGGAAAAGGGGGATGGAAGAGGAGGTAGAGGGGATATTAGGGGGGTTTGGAAGGATATCCACCTCAGCCAAATCTAGTTTACCAAGTAGACATGTATATGGCTAACTATGTGGATTGGCCCTTTGTACATATTACATATTATGACACTTTATAATGTACATTTGATTTGTGGATATATATTCATGATTATATGTTTATTCATATTGATTACATGATCTTGTGTTACATGATTATGGATTTGGATTATGTGGATTATATAGCATTTGATTTTAGTTGCATCATGTATTATATTGATTATGAAGTGTTGTCATGGATTATGATACGTATTTTATATGATGTAGTTTTATCTTGATTATGGATTCATATGTGTGTGTTGAAAATGAACTGGTAGTGTATTATGGATTTTTAATTACATGTGACAATTTATGATATTTTATGGATTAATGACATTTTTTATGGATGTTATATTAAATGGATGGTACTTATATGGCTTTTATTTTTTATTATACTTATTATATTATATGGATGGGATTTTATACCATGGTTGATTATGGATTATGTAAATTTTACATGGATTAAAATGTTTAGATAACTAGTCAAGGATGTATGAATAATAATTGGCTAGGACCCTAACTAATGTTATACCCCTTGTTACTTTTGTATATACTCCCTTTTAGCTAATATTAATAAAAATCCTTAACAAGATCTTGTTAACTAAATTCATAAATCCTTTTTTTTAAGGAAAAGGGGATTATAAGAATGGGGTAAACACTTAATTTTCTAAAAATACACTTTTTGTTTTATGTTTTAAAACTTTTTATCCTTAAGATAATCTATGGATAAATATATATTGATCAATGTGGGAAGTCTACAAATGAAAGATGATCAATGAGAGAAGCTTTCATGGGATATAATTTTCATTTCATAATTTTTTACATGATTTGCTTCTAATAGGAAACTAATCATTGTGGGAAGTTTACTGAACCATAGACACATAGCCATCATTCAAGGGAGAGGTCTATTTATTTAGATATATGTATCTTATTAGCTGTCTTTAGAGGGATCAATCTATAATTTCAATTTTTACTTGATTTTGATAATAATTGTCCTTCAAGGGATCAGTCTATCTTTTACTCTTTTATTGATTTTGATATCCCTAACCTTTTTTGTCATGGATTAAACTCAAGGTGCTTTTACAATATAAGAAATAGGTTTGTGTATAATTCCCTTTGAACAAGATTTTAGGGTGATGGATTATTAGGAGATAATGATTTGGAACTTCATTTTATTTTAAATGGAGTTGATCCATGATCACATGTTATTAATATATCTAGGGTGTTCATCTTGAAGGATAAAATTGGTATACTACTATAAATCCACATAATTCTCGATCATTATGAGGTATTGTTAAAGATAGGGGATAGGATTTTTAGGATAATTTATGTTGATTGGAGTTTGTAATATGATTAATGATAGTATAAATGATGTATATGCAAAGCATTTAGAGGCTCATATTCTATTTTTTCATCGAGGTAAAATGATATGCCCTATATCTATATTTTATGAGTGATAATATAGGGTCCAAGCTAATTAGGAGAAAACTTTCCCCATTTACCTATTTTCATATTTTTGACATGTTGATTTTTTGTAGATACAAGGTCATCAATATTAAACTCTCATTCCTTTAAATTTTGAGTATATGCATGTTTTATTCATTCTTGATATACATGAAAGTGATCGAGGGATATGGATCGATTCTCATCTAAAATTTCTAGTTGTGTTAATCAATATTGATGGCAATCCTCTTCAAAAATGATATATTTTAGATATATTCTAAGGGAAGGAATATATTCTTTGAGGGGGAGAACCACTTTAGTAACATAGACTAAATAAAAAGGGATAGCCTGTATAGGCATTTGAATACTAGTTTGATAAGCCCACAAAGAAAAAGGTATATGAAGATGTCAATCCCTACAAGCTTCATTGACCATTTTGGTTAACATATTGACAAGGGTTTTGTTTGATGCTTTAGCTTGTCCATTATCTTATGGACAATAAGGTGATGGGAAACTCAACTTAATGCCAAAGTAATCAAACAACCTTTGGACATGATTATTTTTAAAATATTTACCATTATCTATAATGATTTTATGTGGGGTAGAAAAATTAAATATGATGTGATGATTAATGAAATCAATAATATTATCTACTTTGGTTCAAATAAGGGGAATGGATTCCACCCACTTAGTGAAATATTCAGTAGCAGTAATGATAAAGCTATGTCACTAGGAATATTTGGGATTAATCTACCCTATAAGGTTTAAACCCCATTGAGATAAAGGCCAAAAGTCCATAGCTACTTATAATTCATGACTAGGAATATGGGATAAGTTAGCGTGTTTTTGACACTTCACGCATTTCTTTACATACTCATAATAGTCTTGATTCAAAGTGGGCCAATAGTATCCTAATTTCACTATTTTCTTTGCCATAGTTAAACCACTGAAATGTTCACCACATATTCCATCATGAGTTTATTTGATCATGAGTCTTGATTTAGAATTTTGGAGACAATGGAGGAGAATACCATTGAATCCTTACTTATAAATCACACCCCTTAGTATTATGTACAAGGAATTTTATTATTGAAAAGCACAATTGGCATTTTTGGATAGATGTGAATCAATTATACTTTTAAAAATGTGTGTGTACCATAGATCCACATAGTTTTCCTCTATAGTATGGATATAAATAAGATAAATTTTGGTGTAATAAGGTTGATTGATCCTGTGAATTAGAACAAACAACTTAGACTCCTCGGAAGATGATAGGATAAAGGAGGCCAAAGAAGTCATGGTGTCAACAAACTTGTTGGTTGACTAAGGAGAGATCTAGATGATTTAATGGTTAAGGGTAGATAAAAATTACTTTACTAACATATTATACCTTTAGAAGATGCTATTATTGTAATGGTATATACCAATTATTTGGTTGACTACCAATTGGGAATCACTAAAATATGAAGCATTTTCACCCCTAGAGCCAAAGCTATTTAGAGACCTATAATTAGGGCTTCATATTATGCCATATTATTAGTATAATCAAAATAAAGCTTAAAATATAGGGGGATAAGAATACCTTTAGGTGATATGAGAATAATCCCTTCTCCCCTTCCATGTTCATATTTAGATCCATCAAATAATAATGTCATTTGATATTTGAGATCTTCCTGGGATGTCGAGGCTATAACTTCATTAGGGAATTTGTATCTAGATGGTAGATTATCATCAAGGGATGATTAAACCAATTGATCAAAAATTATTTACCCCTTAATTGATATTTTTTTAAGGAACTCAAGATCAAATTTAGTGAGTATCATCAACCATCTTTCCATTTGTTGAATTTGGTAATGTTTCAAATGTAATAATTTAAGAAGATCAGTATTAGTAATCACATAAGTCTTATGATTAATAAAATAGTGGAAAATATTGGAATCTACAAATACTAAGGCTAATAATAGTCTTTTAAAATGCATGTAATGAGTTTCATACTCAACTAAAGTATGGCTTATATAATAAACTATGTGTTCTCTATGTTGATCATCTTAATGCGTAAGCATGTCACCTAATGCATGATCTATAGCCGAGATATATAATTAAAAATGTTTATCCTATTTTTGTGGAATAAGGATAGGGGGAGATAATATTTAATTATTGAAAGTATCAAATTCCACTTAATAATTTGAATCCCATACAAATTGGGTGTCTTTATTAAGAAGGTGATAGAAAGGTTGCCATCAGTCTGATAATTGTGAAATAAAATGATGAATAGATTTTAGTTTCCCTTTTAAGCTAAGAATCTATTTAAGGTTAGAGTAAGTTAATATATTGATAATAGCCTCAATATTATTAGGATGGACTTTAATAAATTAAAGTTAAATGATAAAACCTAATATATTTCTTAATAAAAATCTAAAAACACACTTTTGGTGGTCAAGATGAACCTAATATTAGATCAAACGAGTGAAGATTTACTAAAAGATGGATAATTAATCCTTACAATGATTTTATTTACCAATGAAATCATCCACATAATATTCAATGATTTTTTGAATTAAATCATGGAAAATTTAGGTCATGACATGCTAGTAAGTGGTTCTTATGTTCTTCAAACCAAAGGGAATGACCCTATAATAAAAAGTCCCCCATGTTGTAATAAAGGAGGTTTTATGTTGATATTATTAGGGGATAAGGATCTAATTTTAACCATTAAATCCATCCATGAATGATAACATCTTATGTCCTATAATGAGGTCTATGAGCTGGTCAATATTAGAAATGGGAAAATCATCTTTTAGACAAGCAAGGTTGAGATCATGAAAGTTGGTACAAAGGTGTAGTCCCCATATGGGTTTTATGATAGGTACTATGTTAGATAACCATTGAGGTTAATCAACGTGTTGGATAAAATTAATGTATAATAAGTATTATAATTCTTCTTTGATAATAAGTGTTACATGAGGATGCATCTTACGAAGCTTTTACTTCTCTAGTTCAGCTTTAGGGATGGTGAAGATGCTATAGACAACTATGAAAGAATCAATTTTAGGTATATCACTATAATACCAATCAAAATATTGGTTATGATTAGAAATTAATCCTAAAAAATCCCCATATTATTTAGAATATAAGGACTTACTCACTTTGATATTTCATAAGGCTTTAACATCCGTACATTAATATTAGTTGTGACCTTGTTTAAAAGACTAAGAGACTCAGATGGCATGATATTATTCAAATATGAATCTCATACCCATAAATAAATTAAAATGGAGTCATCATCTTGACACTCTATTACATATATCAAGGGAGAATATTCATCTATTAGGTCAGGGAAAACTAAAGGAAAGGATGTGGTTTTCTCACAACTCTGATAGGTTAGTAGTTCCAGGTGAATGGCATTAATCAAAAAAAAGTTAGGTGGGATAGTATGTCATCAGTTTCTATAAGGGAACCAAGATGGGATGAATAATTTTCATCATCCACATCCATAGGGACATCGGATAATAAAGCATGATTAATATTGGCTTTAAGATCTTTTTTGAAATTGAGGCCATGTTTGTCATGCAATTTTGTAAGGTCATTTATTGTGAACTCATGGGGTCCTTATTTGTAATTCCATAAGAAAAAACCTTTACAAGCATAACATTTTAAGTAGGTTTTTTCACAGCATAGTTTATCAAGAAATGATAAGTTAGATGTGGATGGTTGGGGACATATTTAGTTTTCTCTATATAAAGGAGATTGATAAATTCTTCCATAGGTTAAGTGCATTTGTAGATAGGGAGGTATAAAGGAGATAATGTCTCTTAGCTTGGGTTGATAGATATGTTTTCAATCAAGACATCCATATTTCTGATGGGTTGATAAAGCATTGAGTGTTAATAGTTGATATTCCCCTACAAAAAGTTATTAGAATGCTAAGTTAAAAGAGTTTATATTAGGGATATAGGATGAAGGTATAGTAGATATGGTAGATGTTTCACCCAAATATATTGTACTTGATTTATTCAAAGGTATCAAGATATTGTTAGGTTGATAAATCAAATTTCGTGTCTTGAATAGATGCGGATCGGTAGGGACACTATGGACCTTACCCTCATGTTCAAATTTAAGACATTAGTGTACACTAGAGGGGACTAAATTCATAGTGTGTATACAAGGATATCCTAATAGTATATTGTATTAAAACTCCCCTTTTATTACATAAAATAAAACTCAAGGAGGTTATGTATACCTACTTATATGGGAAGGATAAATGTTCCTAATGTAGGGGCCATAATATCATTGACTGCTCATAAGATGGCTAAAGATTGAGCTACAATAATTTTAAGTAACTGTAGTTGATTAAAATCATGTGATGAAATAATATTTATAATTTCTCCATTATCAATCATAACGCATTTGATTTGGGTTTGAATAATTTGGGCAATGATAAATAACATCAGATCTTGGTCATCAAGTTGTAATGGTGATATTTTAGAATCATGGAATGTTATGGATGATGACTTTTGCAAAGACGTGATAAAAGATGATAGAGTTTGGGGTTTATTTGATTATATCTCAATAGCTTATAAGGTATCTATCATATCCTCATGATGTTATAGAGTTTTTTGACAACTTCATATAAATACATCTTCATTGGGAGTTGATGGAGTTATTTTACTCTAAAGCATTATTATTCTACACTTTTCTTGAAATAAAAATTTTAGGTTTTGGGGTGGTCATTATAGGACTATTTATGGTAGAAGAGGGAGATTTTATAATAGTTACCTTAGATTTATTGGGATCTTGGGTCTTATGACCCGAGGTCAAGGATAGTGTAGCTATGTCTATCACATCTATCTAAAATAATGGTGGATTTGTTGTGTTTTTAGACTCATCCAAATATAGTGGGTTTAAAAGGGATTGATTTTCAATTCTATCAGAAGTTCTATATTCCTTTAAAACTTATTTTGACCTTCTTAGTAATGTATTAGTTCATGAAGTGGTCATGACCCTAGTAGGTTGACTACAAGGATAATCATGACTAAATTATTCCAGTAAAAGATCATCCTCTTCTAATAAATTTTAGACCATATCTTTTAGCATGTTATAACTTTTAGTATCATGTCCCTCTATTTTATGGTACATGCATTTCTTATTTTCCTAATACCATGCTAGTTTTTTAACATGGGGATTAATAGGTTTTATGAGTGGTAGTGTGATAAGGGAAGTTTAAAGGAGTTGATTGATATTTTTAGAGTAAGACCCCATAATGGATCCCGATTGGGTTTTTCTACCCTCTGAGGCATTGGCATGGAATTTGCAATTGCTTTTGAATCTTGATTCTTCACACTAATTATTTGAATATTTCTCATAGAAGGTACTTTATGTTTGGGATAAGACCTTACACTTAGGCTTTATGGGTAATAAGGATTTAGGGTATTATGAATTGGAATTATTATGGTGGAAATATGCCTTTGTAATGGTATATGCTCTTTATTAGAGGAATATAAAATGGATTTTTTTAGTTTCATTAAAGGATGAGGTCCCAATATGGATGCTCTAGTTCTAATTGGTGGTAGATCTATATTTCCTTTTCAAATATAATCAAGGGTAGTAAGAATATTCTCTTTAATGAGTTCAATTATTATGGGAGGATGTTGTAAGGATTTTCCTCATGATATCCCAAGGTTTTTGTTTCCACTTCCTAAAGCATTTCCCCTAATTTCTCTCTTTACAATATTTGGCTCTTCTTGAGTTATAAGGGAAGTTGGTCTTGGGTTTGGTCAAGGTAATATAATAGTCCTCTCAAGAGGGAGTAAGTGAGAGGGGATAGGTATGTTATTTGAAGATGTTGTAGTTATTAAATGAATGGTATGTGTATCTTATGGGATGTATATACAAACATCCTCCTTGATATATTTCTCATCCTTTGTTTTTAGTTGATTGTCTTGAATAGGTTTAGGTAATGTTTCCTTGAGAGTATCCCAAATAATGAGATTTGGAAAACCTAAGTGAGTCTTTGGGATAGATATACTTGATTTGGATGGTTTAAAATCATCCCTTATAAGGAGATATGGGATTTTAGTTGTCATGGAAGGTGATTTTGAAGCACTACCAACCTCTTTAGGTAGAATTTGATCATGGATCAAACTTATCATATGGGTCTCATGGTCTAAGGTGCATCCTAAATTAGCTTATATAGAATTAGACATAGAGGTATGGTTAGGGAATGGCTACCTAAATATATTTATGGATTTATTAGGAAGAGCATTAGGGTTATCTAATTATAACTCTCCTTGGTTAATAAGGTTTTGAAATAGACCTTTGAAGTAATGACACCTATTTATGTCGTGACTTGGTACATGATGGTAATTATATAAGTCATTTTCCTTAAACCAACTAGGGTTGGGGAGAGAGTCATCAAGAGGCATAATATGAGGAATTTAAATAATATAAAATTTTAAGATCTTGTCTAAAATGAAAGCGTATGATTCCCCTAAGGGTGTGTACTACTATAGAGGAAATTGTGTTAACATTTTTTGTGTTTATGCTTGGGAGGTAGAGGGTTTGGATTGGTTCTTTGTCTATGAAGGTGCTAATTTTAAGCCCACAAAATTATCAATTCTTTGAGTTTTTTTATTTTTTATTCATTTTTAGGGATTTATTTTTAAGTTCTTATTACGTAACTAATGCAAAGGTTAGATGAAGTTTCTCACACTTTATATTTCTTCAAAATGCTCTTCTATGATAATGGATCATAGTTGCCTCACTCATTCAATGATTTGATGGTCATTGAATGATTTTTTAGATATTAAAACCTTTATCATGATATTTTTAGTCTATTTTTTCTCCTTATTTAACTCGCAACTCCTCTTGAAGTAAGAATTCCCTTCACATACAACTTCTCCCTACAAACTACATAATCTACTAGTCTTTTTTGTCTATTTATTAATGTACAAATATGTATATATATTGTCAAACCATTAATAATTAAAGATAAATTATATCTTGGTTCACCCTTATATAAATTTTAAATTTCAAACTATGCTTTTAGACCCTCCTTTTACCTTTTTCTTGGCCAGTATTAGGCCTAATTAAAGCCTTTTTCAATGATTTATGGTCATTGAATGATTTTTTAGATATTAAAACCTTTATCATGATATTTTTAGTCTATTTTTTCTCCTTAATTAACTCGTAACTCCTCTTGAAGTAAGAATTCCCTTCACATACAACTTCTCCCTACAAACTACACAATCTACTAGTCTTTTTTGTCTATTTATTAATATACAAATATGTATATATATTGTCAAACCATTAATAATTATAGATAAACTATATCTTGGTTCACCCTTATATAAATTTTAAATTTCAAACTATGCTTTTAGACCCTCCTTTTACCTTTTTCTCGGCCAGTATTAGGCCTAATTAGGCCTTATAGAACCTTGTTTACAAAAATCACCTTTAAAAAGTACAAAACTATATTATATCACTCCAAAAAATTATTAATATACTTCAATACCCTTATTTATATACAAACAAAAAAAATTATAGAGATTTAATGGTTAAATCTCTTGAAAATGTGGTTTCAATTTTGAAACCCTAGTTAAGGGTTCACTGTGACTATGTACACCTGAGAGCACTTTTTCATGGTTTAAGCATTAAAAATGAGTTATAAATATATATTAATCTATTTTAATTTCTAAAAAAAATATAATTATCTTTTAAAATCACTATATCTATCCCCCCCCATGCCTCTATTCCACTCTTTAACAATGTTCTTGGCCATACTACACACATAGTCTCTTCTATAGGTTACAGAGACCCCTATCTTGAAGTCTTTGGAGTACCAATCCGGTTTTAAATCCTTTTAAAGGTAATATATAATTAATAAATCACCCTAAAACTTTTTATTTCATTATTCACCAACTCTAAAACCTTTGTTCAATGTCTCTCTATAGACCTTGCTCTCTTTGTATGTACAAACTTAGAATGCAAGGTTTGTAGACTCAGTTTGAATATTATTGAATTCCAAAATAGTTTTATAAATTATATTATTGATTGATTAAGTCTCATAATAATCCATACCTTATCAAGGAACCATTAACCATCCGTTAAATCATCTTTTTTGTACCCTTTTATGATATTATGTGCATTAACAGTCTATGTAAACATGAACTCAATAGGGTGTATGGTTTCTCTAATACAATGGCATATAAGTTTATAAAAATAAAGAATCAAGAAAATTTACAAAAAATTAAATAACTCACCAAACCACATTTTATTCCTCATAAACAAATCACTATTGAATCTCCTTCCTTGAACATTTTTCTCATAGTCAACATTCATAGAAACATATAAGAAAAAGTTAGAGTTTATAATTTATTCTCAACTTGTAAGATTTAACTAATGATTTATTATGTGAATAAAAATAAATTATTTTAATACATCTCTTAACTTACTTGAAAACCAAAATTAATGTGTTTTATATCAAATGTAACTACCTAAACTACTTGCCAATGGTCATTTACAAGACATTTGGCACCTTGGCACAAATTTCAAATATGATTATTTGTACAAGTGACCTATGGTTATGTAAATGTGTAAATGGTGTCATTTTTATTTTTTCATAACAATTTTACACCTTAAATACTTATAGATAACCTCCTAGAACACCTATTTTATGCCTAAATATTCAAAAAATTAAATTAGACAAAATAACAGGAAAAGTAAATTTGAAATTCTAGACCTACCTTAGCACTTTTATACCACTTGGAAATCATTAAAAGGTGATTGACATGACCACCAAAAATTTTGAGAATCATAAACATGATATTTTACTACAAAATACTAAACAAACCAAAATTTCTTGAATAAACATCATGTTGAGTCATCCAAGAAGGATGCTCCTGCATCAGTAACTTTACCTTCCCTTATTTTAAATCTTGGATTTGTAATTTAAAATCCATGTAAAATGCCTCATAAAAAGTTTTGAATGATTAAACCTATAATTTTGATGAGATATTCTTAGCACATGATCTCACAAATAATTTGATTAATTCTGGTTAAGGAAGGGAAAAAGTAAGTTGGTTTATAAGACTTCACCATCTAGCCAAAAAATCAATAATAGATTTCTCATAAAATTATCTAATTGCATGGAGGTTTATTATGGTCACTTTTATTTCAATTTTAATGGAAATTGTTGTAAAAATATTTGGGATAGTTTCCTAAAAGAGAAAATGGAGTGTTGAGGGATAGAATTGTACCAGTCTAAAATTGGTCGAGTTAGTGACATGGGAAACATTCTTAGGAAAAGAGTGTCATCATGAGCTATGAGATGACAAACATGTCTAAATTCTCTAATTTGTTGTTGATTATCTTCCTTATTTTTAAATTTCTTTAATTTTAGTTATCATTGTGATGGGTATGGTCTAATAAGGACAATAGGGTTAATGGATTCATTACAAATTTACTCATATGTGAGCATATTTTTTTACCCAGAGGAAAAGGCTTCTAGATTTTCCATCCTATTCATAAGAATGTTCATAAGGTTATATTAGGTATTATATTTATGAATACCCCCTAAGACATTCTATTGTAAGTGTTGATAGGTATGAGATAGAGTGGAAAAGGGTTATGACAAGGGGTGACCAATAAAATTGGTCATAATTAGTTGGGTTCCATCACATACTATGGGGGTTGTAAGTGTATTTAAGTGGATCTAAGGGTTTATTAAGGATTTATGTATTGATTAGTCAATGGTATATACTACTTATAAGGTTGACTTAAGTGATCTTATTTTAAAGGTTGATTTCGTGGATTTGAAGTTATGCTAGTTTGGATGGGTGGGATTATTGCAGGGATTGAAATTACTAAGTTTTGAGGTGATATGGTAAGAGGTGGAGGAAATGTAAGTTGAGGGGTGGTAACATTTTGGGCTTCGGTTCTAGTCAGAGATGAACTACTAGATACTACTGGGGGTGGATTATTCAAAGGTTGTATTGTGTTTGTATCAAAACCTATTGGGGGAGGATTGTTGAGAGAGGAAACCATGGCTTAAGTAATCCCTTCAAGTTCCTCTATGGACATGTCAAACATTCTTGGAATACTATGTATGAGGGGATAACATAATATGGATGGCTCAAGTACTGAGGTAATTTTTAAGATAAATTAGATTACTATCCAATATGCTAGTGAATTAAGGATCTCCTTGAGTATAGAACTAAGGAATACCCTCCCCCATAAACTCAAGAGAGGTAGGAGGACTCTGAGTGTTCTCTATAAATGAGGATGAAGTTGGGGATTTAGTTTTTTTTAACGACTACTATCATGTCAAAACCATGTAGTACCAAAAAAAAAATCAAGAAATAAAATAAAAAAACACACATAGTCTTTTGATTATCTCATTTTAGTGGAAACAATCACACACACTACAAAATATAATTAAAAGATTTTACCTTTTTTAAGAAACTAACTTTAAAGTGTGATAAGGAAAAGTTCAATGAAGGTATTAAGAAATAGTAATCTAAATATGGTTTTAGGTTTTTCTTTAAGGATGAGAACTTGTATATAAATGAAGGTACATTGAGACCTGATTCTATGTTGGAAAAAAGTACATGGCTTAGTATTTGGGCCTACCACTCAATTCACACACCACAATCATAAGGGTGTCTAGTGCTTATAATTTATACTTCTTGTCATAATTTTTATACTCAGTCGGTACACCAAGTTATTTTTACCCTTGGTGATGAAATCCAAGTGGGTCTACCTTAGGTAGGAAAATGTTTCAATGCTTATTTTAAGATTATGTGGTTTTGGTTGTGTTTCAAAAAGTGTGATTAATATGATATATTAATCTACCTAGATTAGTTTATGTAAATCATCTAAGCATGAAGAGGATGAATTCAATTATTTTTATACATTAAAAGGAAAAGTAAGAATTTTTGTATTTTTCTCTTTTTGAATGAAAGCAAAAAATCAAGATGTAACTAGTGAACAATTTCACAGTGAAAACAACTTGTCACAATGAGACCTTAGGGGTCCCACTGGGCATGCTAGAATGTTTTAGTATTTTTTTGATTCATTTTTCAATAAAAATAATTTACTAAAAATATAAATGATATAGGGTTTGAAAGAGGAATACTTATGATGGGGGGTGCACATTGTTGATCCAGCAAGGTGGGAGTTCCTTTTTGGATGGAAAGGACTACTTGCATAACAAAGACAACTTATACAGGATTGATTAATAAAATAGATGGTTAGAATTCTTGATATAATATAAGTTCTAAGAAGTGGTACACTTCCTTAGAGGGATGCCAGTCCACTATTTATGCAATCAAGTGGATAACATAATAACATAAATTACAATAAAGCATGTGATAAGATTATGAAATTGAAATGAAACAAGTTAATCTACTACATAGATATAATAAAAACATTCATTCCAATATGCTATGGCTAAGTACTCTAGTTATTGGATTGCTTATATTTTCTCAATGATGGCTTCTATAATTGGGGAAAAGACAATTGCATAAAGTCCTAACTCAAACGAGATCACTTTGATCAATGAATAAGGGATGAGGAATTATAGTTAAGTCATGAATTAGAACCACATCATGTATACCACCAGGAAAGGTCATTTATAGACAATAATGCATGATTTTAGGACTTAAAATAGTAAATTGGAAACATTTATGATTTTTAATCTAGTCTTAGGTTGTAGACATAAATGAAAACACAGGGATCGATGTCAATTGTCATATAATCAGTATCAATCAGGTAATCAATATCAATCCAAAAAGAATCATGGTCGATCGTTGTAGTGGGTATTGAAAGACTCAAGCTGGGGCCTAAAGAGGGATTTAATAGATCTAAAAAGGGTCCTAAACTAGTCACTAGTTCATCTAAACAAACTTATGATAACAAATAGAATAGAAAGGAATAATATAGTAATCTAATAATAATTAAATACACAACATACTTACCTCTAAAAAAGCATCTCATGGTGTAAAGAAATACCTCATTAATAAGGATATGGCTGGATTTGGATAGAGTGTGGTTAGACTATAATTTGTATGGAATTATTTTATAGTGATCCAAGAAAATTTTATCAGTGTTTTGATGTGAAAAAATTAGGATCCATAACCTAAGATTGGCCTAGCTATAAATCAATGTCAATCTTAACAGGATCAATGATAATTTTGAGAAACATTACCAATTTGGTCTAAATTTGAGTTATTGGTTCCAAAAACTCAATATATTAGATAATAATTAGTTCAAGTTATTTTTAATGTGGCTCAAGTATGAAGAGGTTGTTAGGAAGGTTAAAACACTTACCCTTAATAGGCTTTAAGAGATTTAATTAGGATTTAGGGATAGTTAACCAATTACCTAGGTAAAATGGTAATTAATTAGATTATTTACACAATGTTAGATTTTAAATAGTAAAACAAAATTAACTAGCATAAAATGGTATGAAAGTGGTAAGGCACAAAAATGGTGTAAATTTATAGTGTCTACAATGCACTTTATCAGACATGAAAGTTAGACAAAATCACCTTTTTCTTCATAAAATGTACTTTAGAGTCCACAAAAGAACCTTAAACTTTACAAATCAACATTAAATGTTTATGAAAGGTGATTAAGGTATGAAATTACTTTAATAGACACCTAAAGACCTATAACACCTCTTTACTAAGTCTCATCACTCCATGACATGATTAGACCACTACAAGACTAAGAAAGATCATTACCTTAATTTCTTCAAATAAGCCTTAATCTATGCTAACAAGGATTTATAAAGACCTATTATAGATCATATAAGGCATGAAAAAACTTTGAACTAGGCTAAAAATACATGAGAAGAGATTTTTTTCCTATAAGGGTGGACAGTTTGACCTTGGGGGACAAAATTAATCAACAAGACCTCAGGTAGATGTAGTTCTCCCAAAAAATGGGATAGAATATGATTAAGATTGGACTAGATGATTAGAATAATAATAATGGATAATCAATATGTATTACTCTCTATTACATGATTATTTGGAGATATATGTCTTTATTAACATATATATCCATAATGCTTAGTTGTGATTTAATCATGAAAACTATGATGATGTGAAACTGCCAAAGATGACTGAGATGATTAGATTTGATAATAAATGATGATGAAATTGGAGATAATTACAATTTGACATTAAATATTTAAGACCTTTGATTATTTATTTTTAATTTTTCACATGATAGTTTACATCATGATATAAAAAAACATGATGACCTAGCCATAATGTACATAAGGACTAACCCCTAATTCAAAATAGATAATTGACAACAATGCACCAATGATAAAAACCATGATGATAATGTTGACATATGATAATATATGGAATTAATTATAAGTGCATTATAAGGTACACCATTATGATGAACTCATCATCACAATAGACTAATTCAAGGCAACAAAAATACAATTAAAAAAATAAGTAAACAAGCAAACACAAAAATAGGAAAACAAAAACTAACAAAAATCATTTCTTGTTTTTTATCAAATCTAATTACACATGATAGGATCAATGATAATGATGGTTGGAATTGGTTCCTCAAATAAAGGATACATGTAAGGGTAATAAATAGTAATAAGACATCCTAAAATAAGTGGCATGATTAGACTTTCCATAAATAAGGTGGAAGTAGTGAACTTGATTTAGAGTGAATTGATTTGACTTTGCCACAAATAGGGAAAATTTGGGAAGGACACATCCCAATGGTAGATGATTTGATTGGGTTAATATTGACCAAGGATATGTGACTACACCTAAAACAATAAAAATGTTTTCAATTTTTTGGTTGCATATCTCTTTTGGATGTTTTGGCCTTTTTTAATTTTTAGGATGTTTTAATGTTATGAATGTTTTAGATTTTAGAAAATTTTGAATGTTTTTGAGATTTTGGCATCTTAAGTCAAAGTAAAATTAGGGGATGTAGAATGATTTGACTCAAAAAATGGAAAGAGCATGAAAAATGGACTCACAAAATGGTGAGAGTGTGGAATGGGAATGGTTAGGAGCATTTGGAACATTATACCCATAGGAGATCACTAGCAAAGGGAAAACCTATTCTAGCACCAAGATGAGATGTAATAATAAATGGTAGGATTGGGATGATTAGATTGAATAGTAATAGATGATAATCAGATGAGGAATCTCTAAGGACCATGTCACATGAGAACCAAAATGTCCAGTCATTGAGGTTTCACTAAGAGGATATTCCAAGGGATTTTTTAAAAATGGGGCTTAAAACAAATTTTGCTTACTTATGAAGATCAAGATAGGAAGGAAAATATGGAATAGGGTAGGATGAAAAACATATGGCTAGGGATGAGGTAATATGATGGGAATCGAATGGACTTCAATGAAAATAAGTATAACCCCAAGTTTCAAGGTACTTATAGACAACAAATTATTTACACATGATGTCAGAAACCTAGTTTTTATCATGGAACTTTCCCAAGGTGCCACAAGCATGGATTTCACCATTGGATGACTTATTTATCTTTCTTTTTGATTTAATTTTTGATTTTTTTTGGCATCTCAACTCAATGGAGGATTATAAGATGCATAATGTTGAATTTTTAATCTCTAACCCATACCAATTTTGAGTATCTTATATCTTATAATTATGTTACTAATGTAGGTTGTAGTGATGCTATTTTGGTTTTCATTAGCCATTGATTCTGCTTCCTCCAAACATATAAACAAGGTATCTTCATAGTTTCTCTAAAAGAGAGTTTTTTAGAGAGTATATATATGGATAGGAATTGGATAAATGATTTGATTGGATAATGGAATATAGGTCTTGAATGAATAATAGGATCATAGTGAAATGTATAATGGTTGGGGGATAATAAAAATTGGGACGTTTAGACACACATAGTGTTGTTAATTTCATATTTGAATTGATTTTGGTTATGGTGGGGCTGATATGGATTTCAATATTTACTTCATCAATCAATGAACTAATTGGCTTAGGTATTGGTACTTCAAAGGGATTTTCACCAACAAAGTCTTCTTGATAGTTTTGATTTAGATTGTCCAATAGTACCTTTAGTAAGGTTTCATTGAGGGATGTTGATAAATAATTTTGATTATCCCTTAGTTCCTTAAGGAAGGTTTCACTAAATTATTTTGGTTTTTTATCCTTTTTATTATCTATCACATTAAAAAAGGTTTAACTAGAAGATGCTAAGTTTTCACTTTGATTGTACCCTAGCACCTTAATCATAATTTCACTAGGAGATTGTTCTTCTTCTTGAATGTTGTCTTGGATCCCCAAAAATTCTACCACTAAAATGTCACCATGAAATAATTTTATCAAGGTGTGATTATACAGTCCCAATAAATTTTTGTGGGAGGTGTAATATCAATATAATGGAAAGGATGGTTAATGGTAAAGTCATGTATAATGTTAATGGAAAGGGAAAAGGTAACATGGCCCTTTATAGAGGATACTATGAAAACTTGTGTTGATGCTAAAGGAAACTTATTCAAAAATCGTATAAGGATCAAAAATATTTTCAATATGATCTACAAGGAGTGTGTAACCAATGTCTCAACATCTACTGAGATATTTTGATTCTAAAGTTGATGAAGACAATTATGACTCAAGTGGATCCAATATAAGTGTATAACCAATGTTTTGATATTCACTAATATAATCTAATTTTGAAATTGATTCTTACTCAATAATATCTAAACTTGATGTTGAGAGTGAGGTTGATTATACTTCTAATTCTAAATTTGATAGTGGTTCTAGAATGAAACCCAATTCTACTATTGGTTATAAAATAGAACTTGATTATGATGAAGATGTTAATCATGATTGTGATGTCAGCTCCAAATTTAGGTTTGATAATAAATTTTATCTTGATTTAGGTTTAACCATAAATAGGGCCTATTAAATTTAATTGTCCATAAGTACCCTTTTCATTATGTGCTTGAAAATGAATACTTTGGGATGATTTAATTTTTGGAAATGATGGACTTTAGATGATGGGATAAAAATAGCCTATGAATAAATAACTAGTTCTTCAAAGATGGGCTCATCAAAGATTTATTATTCAAAGATATGTGAACATTTATAAAGAGGTTATTCAAAGAAAGGCTCATCAAAGATAGGAGGATGATTGAAATATGACACATAAACCATGGGTGATTCAATGATAATATTGGATTTGGTTGATTTGTCTTGATCTTGACTTGAAAGTGAATTAATCTAATTATGATTGGGAAAATGATCTTGGCATATCTCTAGTGAGTAATTATCAGACTAGGGTGTACTTGTATCTTTAGTGAAAGTGGGTATTAGTTTGGATTAAGAAGAGATTTAATTTTGGACAAGTTTTATCAAATTTGAAAGAATGATTTTATTACATCTTGGCTTATAGATGGGTTGGGATTAACACTGATAGGATTGTTGTGACTCAATCATGATATATCCATAGTCAATCAAACCTTAGACATAAATATTAAACCTACCACATTGGTTAATTGAATGGCCTTGAGTCTTATGATACTCACAATATTCTTATTTTTAGTACCACTTAGGTTTGAACTCATTTTCACCAAAAGGCTTAGTATGTGGATACATAATCATGTTTATTATGACCAATTTTTAAAATATGTGTTCCAATGATTCATTAAATGGATTTTAAACTTGACATGAATGTTGTAATTTAAAATTCAAATGGATGTGGGATAAAGGTATCAAAATGGGTTCCCTTTTGTTAATATGATTAGAATCAACTTCATAATATCTATCAAAATTTGTAATGGATGTAGCTGAATGAATTTAAAAATTAATGGAAGATTGATTGAAGGATGTCCCCAAGCAAGGATACATTCAAGGAGAAAGATTAATTGGAATATGATTCAAATAAGAGGAAGTATGAATGTCATGACTTCATCATTCCCAACCTATAGGTGTGGGATATTGAACAAAAATGTAAGGAAATGATTTGAAATAGATCTAATGTGATTTGAATAAAATAAATGAATGGTTAAATCTAATAGAGTTAACTTCAAAATAGTTTGATTGTGAATAGTTGATTTTGAATAGAGTTGACTAGATTAGACCTAAACTTGGAATATATTTAGATAAAAAATAGGAATACAAATTTAAAATGACCAAATAATATTTTTTACTAGAGCATATTTTATTTGAACATGAGAAAAGATCATACAAAAACTAAAATTTAATCCTATTCTTGAAAAGGTTTGAAACAAGAATCATAAAAAATGATTAGAATGTATCCAAATTCACATAGATAGAGTAAAAATATGATATCAAATAAGAGAGATGTGGTAGAAAGGAGAAATTTGGACTTGAAATGTGGACATAGTAATGATACAATTTCACACAAATAAGGTATGAAATAAACAAGTTTAAATAAATTTGGACAAAGAACATGAATAGAGTAATGTCTCTTTATGTAGGTGTATGAAAACTAAGACACCAAATGAATTAAGATAATATTCAATATAATAACCCTATTTTAGTGACTAACAAGATTACTCCACATTCATCAAGTCTTTTGATATACTTGCCTTAAGAGAGAATAAAATTTAAGATTCATTAAAGAAATTATTATAGTTATTGGTAGGTTTGTTAATCACCCCTTCACTCAAATTTTTTTATGTAAAATATATCTTTAGGGGCTTTTAACATTTTCACCCCTACATCAATGAATTTTTCATGGCCAAAGAGTCTTAAACTAATGCTTTTGTGAGATTTATAGATGGTCCTGACATACCTTTTGGTATGTGGGTGCTTTAAAACTATCTATAAATTGGATGTGAGATCTTATGTGTCATTCACCAAAGTATCTATTCCCTTCACAAACACTTTATCTATAGGATTTTTAGTGAATTTATACCAATTCAATCAATATTTAAGGGACCACCAGCTAAGATACAGCTAGTGTAGCCTTAATTTATATACCCTATCAGATAATGGGTTTGGTATGATGCTAGGTAATTACATCATAGTCACCATTCCCTAATGAATCATTATAATGTAATTACACCCCAAATTTTAAGCCAAAATAAAAAAGGTATTATCATTTTGATTCACTTAACTCCTACTAAGGGTGAACAAAGAACATAATAGGCAAATATTTAGGATTTAAAATAAATAAAATATTTGGGTTTCTAAGTCACCCAAAGGGGAGATCATACCTAAAAAATAACCCCATAAAACACTCAAGTAATGATAATAAATAAAGTACCCTCAGATCTCCCTCCACCTATGATCAGAAAGAAAGGGCCATTGTAATAGAAGAGTATGAGAAAAACAAAGCAATATTGTAAAATTTTAAGATAAAGGTCTAGTAGGTGGGTTTCGGTTTGGTGAAATTGATCCAGGATTAGAATGAGCTTTATCAGGGGCAAAGGCCATGAAAAATGTTTTATTATAGTCTACCCTAACCCCTCCCCTTTCCCCAATTCTCAAATCCCCTAAAGACCCCAAATCCCCCCTTATGGTCCCCTAGGGGGGTCCCCTCTAAGCATCCCTTCCCCCAAGTGAAAGGTAGGAAACACCCAAGGATGATTCTCCATGGTGAACAAGTTGAGGATCCTAAGAATTAGACTAGAGACAAAACCTCAAAATACAAGAAAAAATTCCTATCAAAAGAAAATTATAATATGAAGGATACCTAGGAAGGTCCCCCAATCAACATGTTTTCTATGTCTACTCTTTTTTTTTTTTTTGGCTATTTGAACTTTTTCTTTTTGTTTGTTCAGCCATGTAAGGCTTGGTTATAACTCTTTATTTCACTTTTATGGTTATAGGTCCCTATAAAACCTAGGTTTACCTTATCTAATAAAAAAATAAGATTCAATAAAGAATACTTGCTCAAAATGAAAAAAATGAAAAAATAAGCAAGTTTTCTTAGGACCCAAAATGAAATGTGACTTGATTTTTAAACAAACAAAATGAAATGTGAATTGGTATTGTATGTTTGAATAGCTCTCCACACCATTTTAAAATATTTTATAAAATAAGGTAAGTATTTTTACTTAGTGTGTCTTTGACATGAAGTTGATTTTCTATGTTTTTATAACTCTTAGATTTTGGCACATAGAGATGAATTCATTGTTTAGTAAGAGTAATTTCACCAATTTCTAAAACCTATAGGAATAGAAATTAGAGTGTAGAAAATATAGAATTTTTTTATTTCACTAATTACTATATGATTTTGATGATAATCAAGATAATTCCACTAATAATAGGATAATTTCATTGATTAGTTATAAACCAAATTTTAAGATACCTAAAAATAGATGATTTCACTGATTTTGAGAGAATTTCAATGATTTCATGACCATTTCACCATTTATAGTATAATTTATCCATTTTCATAAAAAATGCAAAAAAAATATTTTATTATTTCATGCATATTTTTAATACCTTCATTTTTTTCATAAATTAGAGGTCAAATAGACACACGAGTCAAAATTTATGGCCTCTAGAAGTTAGTTTCAGCATGCAAAAATTTTGAATGGATTCAATGTTTTCATGACCAATTCACTATTTTTAGGGATAAATTGTCACATACCACTCCTTAAAAGACTGCATTAGAGTTAATGTGAAAATGAAACTCGTGTTTTATTGGTTCTAATTTTTTATTAGTTATTTGACATTACTATTGTATAGTGACAGTTGCATATATTATTCATGTTCAGCTATGGTGTGATGTTTTACTCATGTTATGATAGATAAATTATGATGATATTATGAAATATTGTGTTGACTTTAGTTTCATTATATGGTTTGTATATATAGTATAACAATTTTTTTAACACATATTGATGTGTAGTTGATGTAGCATGGACTAACTACCATTTGGTTTGGCTGAGGTGGTTGCAAGATTAGCCCATCCTCACAGAGTATCTAGAGGTATAGTATCATTAAGGAGGAAGGAAAATATGTAAGTATTATGGGTAAATATAATGAAATAATGAACCCTAACACACAACAATAGGACTAATTAAATGCTTGTTTTTAGTTGTGTTATTAATTTTGCATTATTTTATGAGTTCTTAATGAATTTTGTTACTCTTCATAGTTATCTTTGGTGATGTGTGTTACATTTGACTTGGTAATATGGTTGCATAATGTTATTATGATTTAGATGGATTTATTTAAAAACCATCACTTTGACATTATGCATTAATAGGTGCATAAACTAAACTTGTTGGATCATGTTTGTATTCAAAACCATCATTCATATTTAATTATGTTACCTTTGAGACTTTTGTATGCATATTAGGAGCATGTAGTAGTTTTAAATTATCTTTAGTACTTGGGTTATGTAAATACATGGTCATGTTGTGAATCACCCCTTGGGGGCCTAAAAAAGTTATTAAGGGGAAAAATACATCCAATTTATTTTTTTAATAAACTAAGTCATAGAAACCTATGGGTTAGTATTATTGCATGAATGATTCAATCATCATCTATTTCAAATCCATTCAAAACCAATATGAAAATGATGGGTATTTGAAAAGAATATTAAGTTTTTAATTTTGTTTATCATCATTATATGCATTTAATTATTTTTGTGAGAAAGAGGAATTTCATGGTAGTCATGCCCATATTTTAGTTTTTTTTAGCTATCAAAATGGTACATGAACTTAACAGAACTACATGATCATAATGCCAACTCATGAAAAAGTGAGATTTTATTTTAAACATGTAGAAGTGATAAAAATGGATAATATTATAAGTGGAGGAGAGATAGGGAGACAAAAATAATAATAGGAGAAGGATAAAAAGATAAGAGAATAGAACTGGGCATTTTTAGAGTCAAGCATTTTGATTTGAACCCCAACAAGATAGTGACCAAGTAGGTCATGCAATTTTAAATTCTTGTATGTAAAATAAAAAATATATATAGTTATATCCATGGGTATATATTTACTCTTGTTTGTAGATAAAATACTATGTATGTATATATATATATATATAGACTTGGGTTAAGGTAATGTTGTTTGAATGGAAATGATTATGATTTTTGAATGAAAATTATGAGGTGCCTTTTATGGACCTAGGTATGGAAATTAGTTCCATCCATAGGATCATAAAGGGGAGTAAAAACATTGGATATTTGTGGTTTTTATTTAGTAAAATTATCAAGTAATATATCTCAACTTATACATGTTCTAAACAATTATGGGTTTTAGGCATAGTATTAATAAAATGTTTGGACTATGTCATTTAGTTAATGTCAAAACCTAGTTTCTAAATAGAGCATCTATTGGATAAAATTTACATTTTGGGTACTTAATGTCATTTGGTTTCAATAGGAATATACAATCTTTTAATCATTAGATATTAATTATTTGTTGTGCAGAACATAGTAAATAATTTACCTCAGTTATAAGTATATTCATAGTTTGTAATTATGAGTAGTATGCATAATTTACTTAGCTTTTATAGTCTATAAAAGGCAATATATATATATATATATATATATATATATATATATATATATATATATATATATTCACAAGAGGAAATAGGAAAAATAATTATATTTATATATATTTTTGTCCTTGAAGAAACATTGTCTTCTTTAATATGACTATGTATGAACTCATTTTGGATTTTACAAATTTGTGATGAGTGATAGTTGAATTAAAATGAGATAATATGGCCCATGAATATCTCATAGTAATTTAACTATAGCCATTATCCTTGGGAGTTTAAAACCATATATTATGTTCTAGTCATGTAATTGTCTATTATCATTTTCCTAGTATAGGTGTTTACATAGGAAAATAAATGTGTACACACACACACACACACACACACACACACACACACACACACACACACACACACACACACACACACACACACACACACACACACACACACACACACACACACACACACACACACACACACACACACACACACACACACACACACACACACACACACACACACACACACACACACACACACACACACACACACACACACACACACACACACACACACACACACATACACACACATTATGTGTATGTATGTATGTGTGTGTCTGTGTATGGATGTATGTATAAATAGATATATATTTAGTGAAAATATCATAATGTGTATACATACATCCATACACACAATGTGTGTGTGTGTGCGTGCGTGCACGCGCACGCGCGTGCGCGCGCGCGCGCGCGTGTGTGTGTGTGTGTGTGTGTGTGTGTGTGTGTGTGTGTGTGTGTGTGTGTGTGTGTGTGTGTGTGTGTGTGTGTGTGTGTGTGTGTGTGTGTGTGTGTGTGTATAATTATGTATAAGTAGAGGTATATTTAGTGAAAGGATCCTAATGTGTATCTAACATGAGTATCTAGGGTTATTGATTAAAATGTTTGTTTTACTTAATTACAACACCTAGATTAGCTTAGCATGATATGTTAGTATAACCATTTATTATATATGAATTAAATAATGGATTTTTTTGGTTAATATGAGGATACGTATATTATGAAGTCTTAATATGATAGGTTTGACTTTTGAAGGATTTTAGGACTATTCTGACTATTCGGGTACTCAAATTAGTTAAAATAAAATTGAGTAAATAGAAAATACATGAAGGATATGGAATATTGAATGTTATTGACTATTGGAAAAATTGGATACCTAAGGGTGTTATTATTGATAACAATATGTATCAATACAAGGACTTCTTTTAAATTATAGATGGTGCATTTCCCTGACATAAATAAATAGAATTATTATTATTTATTGATTTGATTACTTTTTATGTTGCAAACCTATTGTTTTAAGGTGTAAAACTAGCTAAATGTTTTTAGTAGTAGACATGTCATTTAATAGCAAATATTAGATAAGATGAATTAGTTTCTTAAAATGTACATGTCTATTATCTAGTAATAAATAACCAATATGAGATGATATGTTTCTTAGCATGGAGAAAATTGTGAATTAATGTTGAGTTTTCTTGTTAACTTATGATGTAATTTTTTTACATCTTATCGTATAAACTATGCTATGAGATGTTATCTTATGCATGTCACTAATGATAGTTTATAGGTATATGGTTATGATTGTAATGTAATCCATTTATCTATCATTTGGTATTAGATGACTATTTATCATGTAATAGAAAATAAGTATGTGTGTGTGAAAATGATTGATCTATATGATCTAAAGCTATAACAAAATATTTTACCAAAGTAATGTTTATAGCTGATAACATTATCATTTCACATGTTTAATATAGTTTACATGTATGCATGATGTCATATTAGAGGAAAATATTTCCATATTATATGTGATTTGTTGCATGAATAAGTGATTTTATAGCACATGGGTTCTAGTTGAATTCTAGATATTTGCACCACTTTCATCCTCCCTTTTATGAAGGGTAGGGCCACTCCCTGGTTGTGAGATGTGTGGGGTATCTATGGTCTATGGTTAGAGGTAAAACACCTTGATGATGCTCTCCCTCTCCATTGATCTCATCAACCTTTAGCTAATCTTACTCATGGCTATTTTTCTTATATTTGAGATAATTTTGATGCTCATGTGTTTTGGAGAACATTGTACTTATTATATTTGATATTCAATTATATAAATTATAATGTTTTATAATTTAATATGATTGATTATTATAGTTGGTTGGTATATAAATTGTACTTTATTATGGATATTATAATAGAAATGGTTGTACTTAAAATAAAATATAAAAATATGATGATACATGGTAAATAATACACATGATACTTGGGGAGAGTTTGTATGATGGAAACTAGGGTTTGTGAAGGCAAAGGCATTTGTGATGGTGGATGAGTGACTATGGAAGGCTCTAAGAAAAATATCAATAAGATAATTCAAAAGTAACCCATAGATGCTTGCTTGAGGGAGGACAATAGACATCCAGTGGTAGTAACAGAAATCAAAGAGGCTTAAAAGTTAATGGTAATAGAAATTAAAGATGCCCAAAAAGTGACATCAGTAATCAAGATCATTTAGGTGGTGAAGATGGAATATGAGGTGTAGGTATTCTAAGTAATCCATGGTGTTCAAGGTGCACCATCTCAAATAGGGAAGTTTGTAGCAAATTTTTCTCTTGGGAACATCCATATGTCTCAGAATGGCCTCTATCTTAAAAGCACTCAGGTGTTACCCTCATCACCTCCAGTGGCAGCATATGAGTGGAAGGCAAAGGGAAGAAAGAAGGTAGAAATGTAGATCTTAGGAAAGGGTAAGAAGACCAAATTTTTCAAAAACTTTTCTAGCTTCTCTACATCCCACTTTACCTAGGAAAATATGCCTTTTGAAGAGTATTTAGGTCTAGACTAGTTGGTGGTAGAAGAAGATGCATATGATGGGCATGTTTCTCCAAAGAAGCCTATTATTATTGAAATTCCAAATCTAGATAAGGTTTTTGAGACCTATATTAACTCTTCAAACCCTTTTAATCAATGTAGCAATTTTTTTAAGGAATATACTCTCTATTCTCAACCTAGATCAAACCTTGTTTTGATCTCCAAAAGCCATTTTCAAAAGGAAAAAAGGTCAGAGGAGGTGAAAGCAAATTTGGAGAAGGCTAAAGGAAATTTTGAATCAATCTCTTCTCAGAGAGAACATAGAAATGGCTTTCCTAGGGGACATTCCTCTTATTTTTTCAAACTCTCCTCCTCTTTTTAAAATGTTAGATACAGATCTTTCTTTGTTGGATTTAGAGAGAGGGAAAATATCTTTGATTGGTAGGTGTATGGGGAAGTGGCCTTCCTAAGAATTGCTTTTAGATTGGTCTCAAAAATCTTGACCCACACTCAAAATCCCTTATCTTTCTATCTTGAAAAATGGTTTTTTCATGCTTTTATTTCAATCTTCAAAGGATAGAGAATTTGTCTGGGCTAATGGGCCATGGTTTATTGGCAAGCAAGGTGTATTATTTTTCCCTTAGACTCCCTTTTTTGACCCAGTGTCTTTGGTGATCTCCTAGGCCCTAGTTTAGGTCAAATTCTATAATCTACCCTTAGTTATACAAGATCTGGTTATCTTCAAAATAATGGTAAGCAATTTGGGTAGCTTTGTGAAGATTGATAAAACCATTAGGAAGAATCTAAATTATACCAGGGTGTGTGTTTTGTTGGATCTAGCCAAACCTCTACACCATTATATTTAGATTTCCTCATCTCATGGTGTTTAAACATAGTTTATCAAATTTAAGGGTCTTCCTTTTACATGTTTAAAATATAATCAAGTGGATCATAAGATTGCTTCTTGTCCCAAGAAAAAGATTCTTAGTTCTTATTCTTTGATCTTGTAGAAATGGATTAGAAAGATTGGTTGCCCAAATCAGAATTTGGTTCATAGTTTACTTTATTACCCAAAATCCATCCATATTAATCCTCTACCTTTAGTAGGTTTTCATCAGGTTCAGAATAACCCTAAAAAATCTAAGGATTTGGTGTCTTTAGCAGCTCAAAATGTCAAGGATGTTAAGTAGCCTTCCCCTCTCTTCTTAGAAAAGGAAAATTTCATTACATAATCTAGGCTAGATTAGGATATCTTACTTAGAAACCATAAGGAAGGGGAAGATAGTGAGGGTGGGCTTGTTTGTAGAGAAGTCTTGTCTATTTTTTAGAAGCCAAGTGCCCTTAAGACTCTTGATTGTAACTTTAAAGGTAAACGAGGTAGAAAAATAGAAGAAAAAAGACTCCAACTAGATGTTATGAACTCCATTTATAGGGGGAGCAATGGACTATGGAATCAATTCTTTCCATTACGAGTAGGAACTTACTAGCAATAAAAGGTTGAGTTCTTCAGATGAACTACTCCATTGTTTTCTTCACTGTATTTTTCTATTGTTCCCTATTTTACCTCTTTGGTTATTTGGTACCCTGGGCTTTCCTTTTCCTAGAGGTTTTATTTTTTCATCTTTATTTGTGGTCAGTGCCTTTCATGGTACTCAACTGATCTTGTTGGTTTTGTTATGGTGTTTTAGTTTCTTTTGGTTGAATTTTTCATGAGGACTAGACCATTGGTTTGTGTTCCAGAACTAGTTAAAAGTTCTAGTCAAAAACTTTCTAGTTATTGCTCTAATTAGAAGCTTTGTATTTATCCCTAAAACTATAAATATGGTTATAATCCATATTTTTTAATGTGTTGATAGGTTTCATACTTCATTTTTTTATACTTAATTGTTTGGTACCTAAATGTATCATTTCATTGACTAATAGGTTAATGGTAACTAAGTAAATGTTAATAAATGCATTTAGATAACAAATAGTAATCATTGTTTTTAGTTAATGATGTGGATGATTTGAGTTAATTTAAAGTAAAAAAATACATAACTTCAAGTTAAAAATATTGGGGTTCCAAAATTTTAGTGCATTTAGATAACAAATAGTAACCATTATTTGTAATTAATGATGTGGATGATTTGAGTTAATTTAAAGTAAGAAAAAATGCATACAACTGAGTTAAACTTAGTGGGGTCCTAAAATTGTGGTGTCATAGCTTAGGGTTTAGCTCACAGACCTCATGAGTCAACTAAAGAAATTTTTACTCTCCTAATTTCTAGAAAGGAAAATGGTGCAAGGAAGAATAGTTGGTGACGGACCTTCTAATGCCAACTCTCTAGTTGATCCCAATCAGGTAGCAGTTGAGCAAGCTACATAGCTTGATAAAATTATTATTGTTATGAATGAAATATGAGACTTTATATCAGCTCTACAATGATAATTTCATGGCTTGGAAGAGAAAAAATAATAATAAGTATGTGTATAACATCCTATTGAATAGGAATATCCTTAGGATAAAATACATGAGGAAGTGCACTAGGATGATATAACTCAAGTAGTTTCAGAACTTGCATGAGACATGAAGAAGGTAAACCCACCCAAATTTGATGGCACAATTTTGGGTGATGGAGAATAATATTAGTTTATCAAAACGAAAAAGTGTTTAAATATTTGAAATTACTATGAGGTAACTATTGACATAAGAAATTGCACCCTAGGCAGGAGGCTGAGCTCCTACCTTCAACTCACAACTATGGAAACTCCCCTCTCACTTGTGGGACTGGCAAAGCTGGAGGGGAGAGTCTCTAGATAAGGGCTAGCTCCCTTTGATGTATCATGTTTGTTCTAGCAAGTGTAAATATAGACATATATATAGATATGTAAACTGGGGGGAATGAAAAGGGAGAAAGATTTCAGGAATACAAACTACTCTAAGGAGGTGATACACCAAAATGAAATGACCTTCTCACATCCACACTTAAAACTAGACAAATGCATACATATGCTTTAGTCTTGCCAGAAGGACCAGGCTGCAAGAAAATGGCAAGGAGGCTCTTATGAAAACACAAAAAATAGAGACTAACTAAGGTGTTGTGAAATGCACACTATAAATAACTTCCTCTATTCTACACTCCCAAATAGAGCTCTTCTCCTGTCAACTACAAAATGGCACCTTGTAGATGACTGGTGTGTTGGTGTTGAACCTATGAGAGCATCAAAAGACAATGACTAAACACAAATTAACACCTAGGACATACATAGAATATCTATCCAAGAAGAGGTAAAAACTACGTTTATAGATTTAGGTGGAAATTTTAGCTGGGATGCACCTTGTAAAAAATGTGGAAGATCCTTTACAAATGACAAGTTCGCAATATATATGAGAATCAAGAAAGCCCATTTGGTGCTCCTTGTTTTACAAGTGGCATACACGTCCCTTCATGGGAAGAACAAGTCACTCAAAACATTAATGAGCTATCCACTTTATCTATTCAAAAACTACATTTTCAAGGTCAGTACATGGTTTGTCCACTCATTAAATGTAAAATGGAGAAAATTAGTTGCTTTACTAGCTATTTCTATCCTCTCATGATCAATTTGCAAGAACTATTTCACCTACTAGAGTCACTTCTCAAATTAGCACCACTTGGACTAACTGCTTGCCCATTCCATACTTGTCTCCTTGTCTTTTCTCAATTTTGTCTCATCTAGCTCATTCAGCCCTTGGGGGTGAACATTCTAGTTGGTTGCTACATTTTGGCCCCTTAGTTAGCTCTCTCTTAGTTGAAACAAATGGCCATTTCATTCCACTAAATTTGAAATTTGTATGGCCATCATTGGTTTGAAAACCAATAGCTAACTTGTTTTGTTAAGCTTGATGTCTTCTGGGACGTCATCGTCCCTATCACAACATCATCGGGTCCATATGGCTTCTTTTGTGGCTTATCTTCTTTAGCCCTCTACAGGCATTCTTTATCTATCTATGTCACCTTCCCGAAGGGAAGGTGACCCTTCAGCCTTCAGAATTGTCCCTTTTATACTTGGCTAGAAGTCCCCTGCAAGGGCACTTGCCCTTCGGGGTCCTTCGGCGAGTTGCTTTGTACTCTGGATCGTGCCTTGGGCTCCCATGGACATTTTCCCCAAGTCTTGCTTTCTTCATGTATTTTCTATGGATTTTTGTCTGCAAACATTTTCCTGTAGACAAAAAGTCCATAGAAATTTTGTCTACCCTCCACTTTGACTTTGGACTACTCTCGAATTCCTTCAGACTTTTTGTTTGATGGAATTCCTTCAGGCAAAAAGTCCAAAGGAATTCATGACTTAGTCTATTTTGAAAATTGAACTTTGAAATTTGAACTTAACTTACTCAGGTCCTTTTCTTTTGAAGCATCAGCCCCCCACTAGGGCATTTTGAACTTGGAGACTCCCCTTCAGCTAAGGGCATACCCTTGAACCAAGCCGTTGAACCAAAAATGGTTCAACGGTTCAAGGGCTTAACCATTGCACATTGATGGACTAGTGAACCAAGGCCGAAGAACTTCTTGCATTGAACCAAACCCATTGAACCAAAAAATTGTTCAACAGTTCAATGGTTCAACCATTGATGAATCGAGATGTTGAACTTGAAGATGGACCTTTGAACCAAAGGTCGCTGAACCACTTGAACTAGGCCATGAACCAAACTCATTAAACTTGAAGATAGATGAACCATGTGCTGAAGAACCATGACATGAACTTGGGTAACCTAAAAAAAGACTGGCATTGATAGCAAGGGAAGAGGGAGACCAAAATTTTGCCTGTGGGCAAAATTGGTCAACAAATTGGTGACTCCCAGGGGAAGCATGCCTACTATGCTTAAAGACCAGTTGCCTTGAAAATCCATTGGGAATGGAGTCAAATGGTAACTTTGAAAACCATAAATAGCTCTGATAAATATTAAAACCAGTCACGTAGATCTACCTCTAAGGAAATGAAAGCACATACAAGACTAAGAGAACTACTACCTGTGCAACAACACTTAGGGAAAATAGGAAAGAAAATAAGGGAAAATATATATAGCTAAATGGAGACTTAGTGGAAATGATTTAGATGTATCCCATTAACTAGGATACACAATTCTTCATCATCTAACTTGGAGAGTTGGAATGCATTATGCTACTTGCACTGAGTAATTATGTAAGGACCACTCCATAAGGCATTGAATTTTTCATGCTTTCCAGGCTTGGCTCAGTCCTCGTCCCATTTCAGGACAATGTCTCCTTCAGAGAAATCTTTTGATGAAGATTTCTTGTCGAAGTGTCTTTTTACTTGCTATTAGCGACTGGTCATAGAAGCCATAACCCAGTCTCTTACCTCTTGGAGCTCCATCAGCTCACATAACCTGACCTCCATTCTACTTCCTTGATGGCATAGTTTTGGGTGATGAAGAATAATATTAGTTTACCAAAATGGAAAAGTGTTTAAATATTTGAAATTACTATGAGGTAACCAAGGTAGTTTAGGGAGATTACCAATTGATTGGTGAAGTAGCAACATGGTGGGATAATAAGAAACTTGAGATGAGTCTTGATTCCACCACCACTACATGGGATTAGTTTTTTAAATTATTTAGAGCATGGTGGCTAACCTAGTTATATTTTGATTATATGATAAAAAAATTTAGAGTATAAAGTAAGGTGACCAATCAATAAATAAATATTTGGATCAATTAACAAAGATCTTTAAGTATGTCCCATAGTATCAAAAGGATGAGCATTTTCAGATCTAAAAGTTGATCATGGGATTAAAATCCTGAATTATATGTGAGGTGGATGTGCATGGACCATATCCTATAGATCAAGTGTTTGAAAAGGATATAAATCAAGAAGAGAAATTGAAATCTCTTGCCGAGTTTAGATAAAAGTTCAAAAATAAGTTTGGAGGTCCTAAGATAACCTTCAAGAAAAAGATCTAGAAACAAAATGGGAACTCCAATAACTAGTTCAAGAATCAAAATTAAAATTTCAATAGTGCATCAAGAAACAAGAAATAAAGAAGTGGTTTCAAGGAAGGTTTCATAGGAAGTAACCAATATGAGAAGAAGGGACCACCTAGTAGATGTTTCAATTGTGAATGAAACCATCATGTTAGGGAATGCCCTTATGGAAAATCAAATAGCAGGGATAAGAAATCCTCTACATAGTAGTAAAGATCCTTCTTGTAGATAATTCATGTATTTAATGATAATTGTCAAGCTAATTTTAGGGTTCTCCCATTAAATTAGTATGTACTTTGTTTGGTCAACCTATTCCATTTTAATAGATATAGGAACTACAGAGTGTTTTTTTTCTCCTAGAATGTTGAGTAAATTATCAAGAAAGTTGGTTTTATGTAAAATGTTTGGTCAATTCAATATGGGAATGAATACAAATTTAAGGTTGACAAGTGTTTAGTAGAAGCTGAAATCAAGTTTCCAAATTTCACTACCATATTTGATCTTTATGCAACACCCCTAGGATCATATGATGTGATTATAGGAATGAATTGGCTCACTAAGCATAAATCTAAGGTCAACTAATACCTTAATAAGGTAGAATGATTAGATTATTTTGGGAACAAAACCTAGATTCAAAGAGATAAAAGGGATTTGAAGCTTAAGATAATCTCAATTGTTTAATTAAGAAAGGCCCATCAAAAAGTATGTCAATCATTCATAGTTAAGATGAATGAGATGGAATAATCCAAGGAACCTTCCATAGAATATAACCCCTTTCTAAAATATTTTTAGGATGTTTTTCATTAAAAAAATTTAGGTTTACCACCCAAAAGGGAGTTCAAATTTACCATCGACGTCATTTTAGGATTAGAACCCAAACTAAAGCTCCTTATAAGATGACAATAACTAAATTGGTTAAATTGAAGGCTCAAATATAGGAGTTATTATTCAAATGTTTGATTCATATAGGTGTGTTGCCATGGGGTGAACCTATAGTTTTTGTGAAGAATAAGGATGGAACCCTTCACTTGTGTATTGATTATAAGATGTTGAATAAAGAAAATATAAAAAATAAGTATCATCTACCTTGCATTGATGATATTTTTGATCAAATGTAAGGTGCAACCATATTTTCAAAGATTTATCTTTGATTTGGGTACCATAAGTTAATAATTAGAGAGGAATACATTTCTAAGAAAGCTTTTAAGACTTGTAATGGGAACTATGAGTTCACAATACTCCCTTTTCGTTTGATGAATGCACCTTTAGCATTTATGAAACCTATAAATAGTGTGTTTACATATTACCTAAATAAATTTGTTTTATTATTTATTTACAATATTTTCACCTATTTGAGAGATGAAGAGGAGTGCTTACAACATTTTTGGTCGTTGTTATAATGGTTGTGGAAGCACAAGCTCTATTGGAGATTTTCCAAGTGTGTTTTCTTCAAGAAAAGAGTATAATTTTTGGGACATATCATTTTTACAAAAGGGATTTTAGTGGACATAGATAAGATTAGAGCCATTATGGAATGTCCAATACCTAATAATGTTCATGAGGTGTGTATATTTATGGGTTTAGTAGGGTATTACAAGAAATACAAGCTTAATTTTTCCAAGATAGTTAACTCAATCACCTCTCTTTAGAAAAAAAGAATAGTGGTTTGTATGGTAAGATAAGTGCAAATAAGCCTTTTAATATTAAAGGAGAGGCTAAATTCAGCACTTATATTAATAATTTTGGATCTAAATGTCCATTTTGTAGTTAAAACTAATGCATTAGCCAATGGTCTAAGAGGTGTTCTACTACAGGATGGTGTAATCATGGATTTTGAGTATAGGAAATTAAAGACATGAACAAATTATGCCTTATATGACTTAGAATTGGATATTATAATACATGCTTTGTAATTTTGGAGGCATTACTTGTTGGGAAAATTATTTGAGCTCAAGTCAAATAACTTTGGACTCAATTACATTTTCACCCAACATAATTTAAATGTTCACTAGAGATGGTGGCTAGAGTTTATATCAGATTATGATTTTGACATTAACTACATAAGGGCAAAAAAATAGACTTGTAGATGCCCTATCCATAGAAGGTATATATCAGCATTGGATATAATAAGGATCACCTTAAGTGATCAGGTAGAAAAATTTTCCCTAGGAGATGAATTTTATGAGCAATTAAAGAGAGATCTATTAGAAAACTCTCATGATCCTAGATATAATGGATTCAAATTTGAAAATGATGGGAATTTAAGATATAATGAAAGAATATATGTTATTAATAAGGAAAATTTATGGATCACAATGATAAGATAATTTCACAATGCTTCATATTTAGGACATTAAGGTGTGACTAAGCTCTTAGTAGAGCTAAGACCACTATACTTTTGGAAAAGAATTAAGAAGGATACGACATATTTTGTTTCTAGATAGTATGGGTTGTTATACCCACTTTTCATATCATAATGGAAGTGGTAGGTCATTAGCATAGACTTATTCCAAGGGTTACCTTTGTCAAGGAATCATCATGACATGATTTTCATGGTTATTGATTTACTCATCAAAGTAGAACACTTCATACCTATAAATTTAAGAGATAGTGCACCTATGCTCACTAAGAGGTTTGTTAAAGAGGTGTATATATTGCATGGATTCCCAAAAAATATCATTTCTAATAGATACCCTAGAATGACATCAATATTTTGGTTGACTCTTAATGTAATGTTGGGTACATAACTAAATTTTAGCATAACTTACTATTTAGAAATACATGGACAAATAGAAAGAGTGAATTAGATTCTAGAAGATATTTTGAGGATGTATTACATGGATCAATAATACAAGTGGGAAGAATACCTTCCCTTAGTTGAGTTCGATTATAATAACTCATACCAATCATCTTTGAAAATGTCTCTATTTGAGATATGGCAAGAGGTGTAAAACACTAATTAGTTGGGATAATTTAGAAGGTAGTGTGGTCTTTAGATTAGATATGCTTGCTGAAATGGAAGAGTAGGTAAAATTGATAAAGTAAAGATTGGATAAAGCTAATGATAGGTAAAAAAATCTATGTTAATCTAAAAATAATAGTAAGGCAATTCATAGTAGGGGATCAATTTTTTGATGGGTAAGCCTCCAAAAGAGTTTTATTAAATTTGGCAAATCAACAAAGTTGTCACTAAAATATGTGTGACCTTTTGAGGTTATATAAGTGATAAATCCCATAGTGTATAGACTTTATTTTACACCATATTTAGTAAAAATGCATAATGTTTTTCATGTATCTTATCTTAATAATTATGTAGCTAACCCTTCTCATGTTTTGGATTGGAATGCATTACAAGTTATGGATCTCAGGGTGGTCACAGTAGAACTAATTAGAATAATTGATGCTCACAAGATTAGCTTTTGAAATAGAGAAGTATCATAGTTCAAGGTCTAGTGGATCAATACTCTAAGGATAGTGATACATGGTAGGAATATGAGTAGTTTTCTAGGTTTTTTCCTCAATTATTTGAATAACTTTTAGTTGAACTTTATTTTTATTTTTAGAACTCTTATTTAAAATAAATTCATTAAGACAATGACCTATTTTAGTGGGGAAATATGTCACATCCCACTCCTTAAAATACTTCATTAGTGTCAATGTGAAAGTAAAACTCATGGTTTATTGGTTCTTATTTCTGACTAGTTATTTTAAATTATTGTTGTATAGTGACACCTACATTTATTATGCATGTTTAGCTATGGTGTGATGTTTTGTTCATGTTATACTAGATGAACTATGATGTTATTATGAAATATTATTTGATTTTAGTTTCATTAGTAGGTTTTAATGTATAATAGTTCATTTAACACATATATATTGATATGTATTTATTGGACTAACTACCTTTTTATTTGATTGAGGTGGTTGTAGGATTGTCCCACCCTCACAGAGTGAATAGAGGAAGAGTATCATTGGGGAGGAATTTTTATATGTTAGTTTTGGGGGAAAATATAAGGAAACAAGGAAGCCAGACACACTACAATAGGAATAATTGGATGGTTCTTTTTAATTGCATGATTCATTATGCATTATTTTTTGAGTTTTTAATGAATGTTGTTATCTTCATATTTATCTTTGGTGATGTATGTTACATTCATCTTGGTGATATGGTGTGCATAATATTATTGTGATTATGAGAAGTTGAGGAAGGTTTCCAGAAGTAGATCAAAGAATTAAATGGGGAATCTAGAAGATCAAATAATTTTACATAGTTAGAGTGGATGGTGACATCATGCAAGATAAGGATCCTTTAGCCCAAAAGTGCCTAATAGGCCAAATTAGACCTTTTGGTGTCTTTCAGAGCTTTATGGCTAAAAGGTGCAACTAAAAGACAAATTGAAAGAGCTAAAAGAAGACCAAGGAACTTTTTTCCATTTCCTACATTGGAAATCAATTATGAGAGCTTGAAGAGTGGTTAGAAATGTATTTATTGAAGAGCTAAATCTTTCTCTTCTTCTCTCTTTGTATACAAACAAAAGTAAATCTACACCCATGGAAATAACTATATTTTTTTCCATACAATAATTTAAAATTACATGACCTATCTAGTCACTATCTCACTAGGGTTTGAATGAAAATGCTCGTGACTCCAAGAATGCCTAGTTTTATTCTCTCATCCTACTATCCTTCTCATATTATTTTTCTATCTCTGTAGCTCTCCTCCACTTCCAATGTTATTCATTTTTCTCACTTCTACATGTTTAATCTAAAATCCCACTTTTACATGAGTTGGCATTATGATCATGCAGTTATGTTAAGTTTATGCACTACTTTGATACTTTAAAAACCCTAAAATATGGGAATGACCACCAATAACTCCCTATTTCTCCCAAAACCAAGTCAAATTATATAATGATGATAACCAAAATGAAAACCCTAAGATTATTTGATAATACTCATTATTTTCATATTGGTTTAGAATGGATTTTAAATAGATGATAATCAAATCATTATAGGCCCCCAAGGGGTGAGTCACAACATGACCATGTATTTACATAACCTAAGTACCAAATACCATTTTAAACTATTACATGTTCCTAATATGTATACAAAAGTATAAAGGGCAACATAATTAAATTTGAATGACATTTTTTAATATAAACATAACCCAACAAGGTTAGTTCATGCACCTATTTTGGCATAGAATTTCGCCCTTATGGGAGATTTATTCAAGATCTCTCACTCCTAGCCACAATATTGGATCAACCTCAAGTGTGGGTATATATATATACTCAAGTTAGGATAATGTTGTTTGAATGGAAATGGTTGTGATTTTTAAATGAAAATTATAAGGTGCCCTTTATGGACTTGGGGATGGAACTCAATTCCATCCATAGGCCCATAAAGGGGAGTAAACCCATTGGATATTTGTGATTTTTGTTTAGTAAAATTGTTGAGTAATATAGTTCAGCCTGTACATGTTATAAATGGTTATGAGTTTTTGGGATAGTGTTAAGGAAATGTTTAGACTGTCATTTTGCTAATGTCAAAACCTTGTTTCCAAATTGATTTTCTATTCAATAAAATTACCATTTTGGGTACTTAATGTCATTTAGTTTCAATAGGAATATATAGTCTTTTGAGAATTTGATATGAATTACTTGTTGCACAGGACATAGTAAATATTTTACTTTAGTTTTATTCATAGTTTAGAATTTTGAGTAGTATACAAAATTTACTTAGCTTGTATAGTCTAGAAATGTCAATATAGTTGCATATTCACAATAGGAAATGAAAAACAAGGAAAATAAATATAGTTTTATATCTTTTTATGCTTGAAGAAACACTAGCTTATTTAATATATCTATGTATGATCTTATTTGGATTTTATAAATCTGTGATGAGTGATAGTTGAATTAAAATGAGTTAATACAACCCATGAATGTCTCATAGTAATTTAGATTTAGTTTTTATCCTTGGGAGTTTTAACCATACACTTATTTTTTGGTCATGTAATTTTCTATTGCCATTTTCCTAATATAGGTGTTTGCATAAGCAACTAAATGCACGCACGCACGCGCACACACACACACACACACACACACACACACACACACACACACACACACACACACACACACACACACACACACACACACACACACACACACACACACACACACACACACACACACACACACACACACACACACACACACACACACACACACACACACACACACACACATTGTGTGTATGTATTTGTGTGTGTGTATGGATGTATGTATAAATAGATATCTATTTAGTGAAAATATCCTAATGTGTATCTCGCATGAGTAACTAGGGTTATTGATTAAAATGTTTCATTTACTTAATTAGAGCACCTAGATTAGCTTAACACAATATGTTAGTATAACCATGTGTTATATGAAGTAAACAATGATATTTTTATTTTTAATATGAGGATATGTATATTATGAATTCTTAAGATGATAAGTCTAAATGTTGAAGGATTTTAATATCATTTTGGCTATTCGAGTACTCAAATTGGTTAAATAAAATTGAGTAAATAGAAAATACATGAAGAATACTTAATCTTGAATGTTATTAACTATTGGAAAATTTGGATGCCTAAGGGTTTTATTGTTGATAACATCATGTATAGATATGGGGGTTTCTTATAACGTATGGATGGTGCATTTCCCTGACTTGAAGAAATAGAGTTATTATTATATATTGATCTTATTACTTTGTATTTTGAAAACCTATTATTTTTGGGTGTAAAACTAATTGTGTGTTATTAGTAGTATACATGTCATTTGATAGCATATATTAGATAAGATGAAGTGGTTGATTAAAATGTATATGTTTATTATCTAGTAATAAATGATAGACATGAGATGATATGTTTCTTAGCATGGAGGAAATTAAGAATTAATGTTGAATTTTCTTGTTATATTATGTTTTAATTTTTATGTATCTTATTGTATAAACTATGAAATGAGATGTTATCTTATACACATCACTAATGAAATTTGATAGGTATATGGGTATATTTGTAATGCAACCTATTTAGCTATCATTTGGTATTAAATTATTGATTATCATATAATATTAGAGAATATGTGTGGGTAAAAATGACTCATTTGTATGATCTGAAACTATAAAAAAATCTTTGGCCAAAGTAATGTCTATAGTTGTTAGCATTATTATTTTACCTATTTAATCTAGTTTATATGTATGCATGATGTCATATTAGAGGAATAGATTTCCATATTCTATGTGATTTATTACATGTATTAGTGACTTTATAAAACATGGGTTCTAGTTTAATTCTTGATAAATACACTAATTCCATCTACCCTACCATGAAGGGTAGGGCCACTCCCTGGTTGGGAGGTGTGCGGGGGATCTATGATATGTGGTTTGAGGTAAATCACCTTGATGATGTTCTCCCTCTCCATTCCATTAATAAACAATTAGATAATCTTACTCATGGATATTTTTATAATATTTGAGTTGATTTTGATGCTCATATAGTCTAGATAACATTGTACTTATTGTATTTAATATTAAGTGATATAAATTGTAATGTTATACAATCTTATATGATTTATTATTATATTATATTTTTGTATAAATTCTAATTTACTCTTGATATTGTATAGTACTAGTTATACTTGAAATAAAAGCAATAAATATGGTTATAATACATATTGTGTGATGTTTGATAGCTTTCAAACTTCATGATTTATTACTTAATTATTTTGTAGCTAAATGAATCACTTCATTATCCACTAGGTTAATAGCAATTGAGTAAAGGTTACTAAATGCATTTAGATAACAAATAATTATTATTATTTGTAATTAATCATGTGGATGATTTGAGTTAATGTAAAGTAATAAATTGCATAACTCTATGTTAAACCTAATGGGATTCTAACACAAATTAACTATTTTAGGGATGAATTCATTTATATGACCATTTCAACATTTTTAGTGATGAATTAATAAACTTTGAGGCCAATTTCACTATTTTTGAGAATGATTTCATCAATTTTAAGGACATTTTCACCAATTTGTCCTGAACCTACATGTGACACATAATCAAATATGTATAATGGTGAATTTTCCAATTAAAATGTTAATTTCATCATTTTGAGGTTAATTTCAATGATTTGGACATTATTTCACCAATTTTTGAGATGATTTCACCAATTTCATAGTTGATTTCACCAATTTGTGGATGATTTCATTAATTATGAAACCTACACAAAAAAAATAGAGAACATAAAATAGAAGACAATGATGATTTTGTCGATTACTTGATGATTTTGTTAATTAACAAAAAAACTAGAATGTTTCCATTGTTTTCGTGAACAAATTCACTAAAATGTAGAAAATAGAAAATAACTTAAAATTAAAATATAAAAGAGCCAATATATTCATATATTCTTTTAAAAAGGCTATAAGATAGGCTCAAAATAAATATATGGGTTTCTTATCCTACCAAGCATTCCATATGTGTCATTAAGAATATGCTTAGCTATATTTTAACCATTATTAGTTTTAGTTAATAAAGAATAAAAAAACAAATGAAAACAAGCGTAGATCCTAATACCTCATGAGAAATACAAAGGTTATTCAATAATTCATTATATTCAAACCAAAAACATGTAAACATCCATTATAAACATATTTATATGGTACGTGGCTTAGATGTAGCTTCAAATGATATTTGTCAATGCTAATTATGTGAATACATCTCCATTGAAATTATGGACCATGTTGAACTTGATCAAGAATTTTGGAAGGTGATGCACAAAGTTACTAGAGGATTTGACAACACTTCATTGTCTAAATTTGAGCATGATAATTATGATGTAAAGAAGTCTATTTCTAATGAACCTAGATCAATGAGGACCCTTTATCTTAGAATCAATATTAAATATTATAAATGAGTCTTAAATAGTGCACATGAATCACTTATGTTACCCCTTCATCTTAATCTAAATGAATGGTGGAGGATGATCTTTGAAAATATCAAATGAGACTTAATATAAGCCCTTCAATTTATTTCCAAGATGAAGGGTGAGAAATCTCTCATACAAGATTCATTATGGGCCCTTCATCTTGTCTCCAAGATGAAGGGTGAAGAATAATATTATATATTAATTTCACTTATCAATTTAATTAGCTCACAAAATCATATTCCACAAGATCTCAATATCCTTTTATTACATGAAGATGCCCCTTAGAGGGAAAAAAGGAATTAATTAATTAATTATAAGATAATTATAATTCTATTTTTAATATAGCTATATTTAGAAGAATGATTTAGAGAAGAAGAGTTAATAGCATTAATTGATAAGAGAAGGGGGAATTATTAAATTGACCATAATATGATAATTGACCAAAGAAATTGACCAAAATTATAATTGAACAAATCTAATATGGTGAATTATCCCATGTAGAGGTGCCCTAAGGTGAATTCAAACATGTATGTTATATGAATAGAATTTTTTAAACTAGATTGTGTGTGATTACTTAAAATCATTCCATTTTGAAATTTTGATATAAAAGTGATAAAAATGGAGTGTTTATAGGTGTGCAACATATTAATAACTTATGTGATGCATTTTCAATCCCATGTAAATATCAGAATGAGTTCCAAGAATGTTGATCCAAATGAATGAAATGATTCAAGATGAAACATAAGAAACATATTATTCAAGACAATATAAAGTAAACTTATGTAGCTATAAGAATAAAATCAAAGAGAAATAATTGCACCAAGACACAAATGTTATAATTATCCACACAATATACTAGATTAGAAATATAAAGGGAGAGAGATGCATATATACATTGTAGAGAGAAAGATACCACACATTTTAGTGAATGTGGGACTAATATTCCCATGTAACCCAAATGACCTCTAGATCCCTAAGCAATCTAATAAACCATGTAGGAAAGACCTAGTGAGAAAAAGGCCTACACCAACACCCCTCATAAGTGTAGCTTAGGTGAGTGATGATACAAAAAATGGGTCTCAACAATAAGGCCTAATAAGTTACCCATGTATAATGCAATCCCTCATACATAGTGGGAGAATGCACCCCCAAAAAAGAGAGAAATGAAGAAGTGAAGACGTTAGAAGCACCCTCCTAAACATGATGAAGATGCCAAAGTGGATCACACCCCAAAAAGAGATCATATATGAATTAACTTGCCCTCAATGAAAGGTTTGGTGAAGATATCAGTAACCTTCTTTGAATACTAGAAAAATCCTAAGTTGATGACCTACTGATAAATTAGCTTTCAAATAAATTACATGTGATTCTAGATGTGTTTTGTCCTCTAATGAAGGACTAGATTCCTATTAATCTAAATGGTGCTTTGGTTGTCACAAAATATGACTATAGGCTACCTAATTTGGATACTAGTCTCAAAAAGAATCCCTTAAATCCAAATAACCTCAATAGTGATGTTAAAAACTCCCCTACACTCTACCTCTATGGAAGATAGAGTAATAACATTCTGATTCTTACTCAACCAACTAATTATGATATAACCCAATGAGAAACTATAACCTAAAGTGGACTTACGACTCTTAGTATCACAAGCCCAATCTAAGTCTGTATAGCTAACCTATTCAAAATTTGAACCAACCCTATATTGTATCCCATATCTTTGTGAACCTTAAATGTAGCAAAAAATCCTCTTAGCTACTTTTTAGTACAACTCATGGGGTTCTTGCATGAATCTTGAAAAATGACAATAACATAAGAGATGTCAGATATATTACGAGTCAAGTAAATAAGGCTACCAATAAGTTATTGATAAAAGGTAACATCAACCAATTCAATGGAATAATCTACCTTAAGCTTGTCTCCAAATAGGAATGGAGTTGGAGATGGCCTATAATTAGCGATATGCAACTATGCCAAAAGATCAAGAGAGCACTTGGGATACATAAATGAAATTCTTTAATCTATCTAAGTGATCTCAATGCAAAGGAAGTAATGTAGTAGGCCCAAGTCAGTCATGGTGAATCTATCCTGAAGAGTTTTCTTCACTAGTGAGATAGTTGAAGAAAAACTCCTTATGATCAAAAGGTCATCAACATACAAAACTAGTATCAATAATGAATCATCATACAAAAATAGGTACACATTAGGGTCTAAGTGGCATCTAGTGAAACTTGAAGTAAGAAGGAAGGAATCCATTTTGGCATACCAAGCCCAAGGGGCCTATTTGAGGCCATAAATGAATTTTATAAGTTTACACACTAAATAAGATTCCTAAATAAAACTAGGTAGCTTCTCTATGTATATCTCCTCCTTAAGGTCTCTATGAAGAAATATACTCTTCAAATCTATCTAATTTATACTCCATCTATGTGTTGTGGCTACAAAAAGTGTGAGTCTAATCAAAGTCATCTTGGCTATGGATGAAAAGGTATCTAAATAATTGATGTCAGCTACCTATGAAAATCCTTTGGCTACCAATATATCCTTGTACTTTTTAATATACCCATATACATCATACTTGGTCTAATATATCCAACAACATTGAACCATCATCCTTCCCTTAAGAAGAGAAATAAATCCCAAGTGTGATTGCTAATCAAGGAATCATATTTTTCATCCATTGATATATCCTAGTCAAGTATGCCTAAAGCCTCTCTAAAGTTCTATAGATCCATCATGGAAGCAAAAAGGCAATTGATCCTCTTTAAAAGTCTACTCAAGTACATCTATCATCATCTAGATACCTTACCCAAGTGCCTATACTCTTAAGTTTCTACCTATCCCAAAGAAGGCTTGAAATGGGTGAGTCAAGTGTCGAATCCTCATCCTTTGATGCATGCCTAGAAGTAGATGATGATGACTCCCCATAACTCTAATCATTGTCAAAAATAGAAGAAGAAGTGACCTCTACCTTAGGAACTTATTATGAATTATCTGAATCCTCAAACTACTCATCCAAATTGAGTGAAATTGATTTAGAGGGAGAAGTGTCAAATAAAGATTCAGTTAGACTCTCCTAAAACCTAACACTCCTCTTGATGAATAATTGATGAGTCATAGGATGAATAAGTCTATAACCTTTAACCCCATCTAGATACCCAAAAAAGATGCAAGGTTTGGATTGAACTTCCATATCCTTACATTTCTTTATAGGAATGTGTGTCATCATCAATGATATAAAGATCCTAAAATGTTACACATATAGTTTCATATTATACCAAGCTTCATAATGAGTTATTCCCTTTAAATCTTTGTGAGGAACCTAGCTCTAAATGTAACATGCATAATTTATGGCTTATATCCATAATTATGGAGCCAATGATCTAGAGTGAATCATAAAGTTGGCCATCTCCTTCAAGGATTGATTCTTATATTCTACTATACCATTGTATTAAGGAGTGTATGGTACTATCCATTGAAGATAAATCCCCTTGATGGCACAAAATTACTCAAATATATGTTTTATGTACTCCCCCCATTGTCTGTTTAAAGGATTTTAATGTAATTTTAAAATTACTTCTTAGTTAGAGCCTTGAAGTCTAAAAATTTATGGAAAATTTAAAACTTTTATCTAATAAATTAGACCCATGTGTATATATAAAAGTCATTAATGAAGGTGAGGATGTATCTATCCCTATTATTATAAGGATGGGGAAACTATACCATGACATCACTATGAATCAAATCAAGAGGTATTAAAGCTTTCCTAGCTCTGCTTTTGTCAAATTTCTCTTTGGGATGTTTGCCAAGGGCACAACACTCACAAAGTCCCTTAGAGAATTTAACTCTAGGAAATCTTATATGCATATCTTATTGACTCAATTTCTCAATATAGTGGTAGTTATGATGGCCAAACTGCTCATTTTATAGCCTACTAACTCTATCTAAATAGGTAAGCAATGTGATAGGAGGAACATCTAGAGCAATATGGGAGAAGGTATATAGCCTAGAATGGTGATTAGCCATCCCCAATGCAACTATAGAGTTATTATGTAGCTCTATGATCTAAATTAAATCTAGTATGAACTCTCATACCCTAGCCTATGTGGTTAATCTGATACACTAAGAGAAGATTAGTTTATAGTGAAGGTACACTTAGAAAATTTGTGAACATTCCACCTTCAACCTCAATATTCCCTCTTCCTACAACTTCTACTAGAGTGTCATCACCTAAAGTGATAGAGGACATGATACATGACTCGAAGTCAAGAAACTCAACCTTTGATGAACCCATATGGTGTAAAGCACTAGAGTCGATAACCCAAGATGAAATAAATGTGGAAGCCACTATAACTAAATCTTTTCCCTTAGGTTTATCCTTCCATTTTTCCTTTTCCTTAGAAGATTGTTTGGCTGGTGATGACTATTTGATAAACTTAGGGGCCCTTATATTATTTTTCTCTAAGAGATGTGTAATGTGGTATATCTATTTCTTCATATACTTGTGATCATTATGTGCATTATTCTTGCAATAAGAGCACTTAACCTTTTCTCTCTTAGGTTTCCCTTCAGAGGAGGAGGTTTTAGTGCTAGTTTTTTAGTGGTTTTTTGTTCTTTATTCTTCTTAGGATCCTTACTCTTATATTTGTTATCCCTGTTGTTAGAGGCTTTATGTTTCCCATTCCCAGTAATGAGGGTTGAAGGTTTGGAAGACTTGAGGGTTCCCATCTAGATCAATTTATCCTATTCCTTAGTTAAATATATAATTAATTCATTTAAGGATGGAATTTTTTAGTTGGCTCTTATGGCTCTTTTTCACATAAAAGGTAGAAATAAATACAAAGTAATCAGGTCCTAGTTTTGTAAGCACAAAAGGAATTAGATGCTCATCTTTATTCTTAATTATACACTCTTTTAATTGCAATCTAAGTGACTTAATCTTGGTGAATAACTCATCCAATGTGTTAAATTTTTTATGGCTCAAACTAATTAGCTCAATCTCAAGCTCATAACCCCTCATGGTGTTGATTTTCCCAAACAAGCTAGCTAGAGTGTTCCATACTTCTTTGGGAGATTTAGCTAACTATATGTGAAATACAATTTTTGATGACACTGAAAGACATAATATACCAAAATGTCCATCACTTTTATTAAACCATTTTATCTTATCTACTTCAGATATGAGCTCAACTTCTAACCCCATAGTTATTTGAAATAACCCTTTACTTCTAAAAACCATTGTAATTTTGCTTTTCCATTCCTAGTAGTTGAAGGGTGTGAGTAAATTAATAATTCTAAGATCCATTGAATAATTAAGATTAATGTTTTTTTATTATTTTTATAGAATTCAAATTTTTGTAAAAGAAGATAATTGCATAATAGAATCACAACCACAATACAACCCCCCTAGAAACTGTCAGGTAGCCCACCCAAATTTTGGCACTTTATAAAGTAGTGCATTTTATAAGGAAAATTGACCCAATGCATGGGAAATTTTAAAAAAACACTTTTTCAAAATATGGTACTCAATTTCAAGTTATTATCTAGGAGATATTAAAAATATAATATCCTTTAAATAGGCCTATTGACTAAAAATTGCACTTGAAACTTTAAAAAATTGCCCTTGGGTGAGGTAAAATATGCCTTCTAACCACTTTTTAGAACTAGTGTAGAGTCTAAAATAAAGTGGTTTGGTATTTTGAGGGGGATTTAACCTCTTGCCAATTTGGGTCTCAACTTCATCATTGTAAGTCAGAGATACAAGTTTAAAAAGACTCAAAATTGCTCTATTTTAAATATTTTCAAATGACTTAATTTTCAATAGACTATAATGATGTTATAGAAAATACATAAATTCATAATAGTATAAAATATAAGAAGATAATAATACCCACATTGAAATTATGGTTGGGCATAGGTTCGTAAAGGAAGAAAGGCACCAAACTTCAACATTTCACTCCAACACTTTATCTGATTTCTTGGTGCATGTAATAGATCTTTTTCTCCAGCACCAAGGTTTAAAAACACTTCTCTCAAATTTTAAATTAAAGTTTAGAGTGGTCAAAAATAATATGATATCAAAGCTATAATTTAGTCTAAGGTTTATTAAAACTATAACGTAGATCTCTCCTCTCACACTTCAACACCCAACCAGAGCTTAAAAGTTGATGCCAAGGTAAAAATATGATGCAACAAATCTAAAATTCTATTTAAGAGAGTATATCTAATACCCATCTAATATAGAGTGCATATTTTCTTCAAAAAATCCAATGCCTAGCTTCAACTCTTTATTTCCAACACTAAAACTCCTCTCAACACCTCAACTCCTCATTCCAATGCAGATCTACAAACAAAAATTGAAACAAAAGATGCCTAGCTATATAGTGTGACACCAAGGTAAAATAAATATATCTGATCAAAACACTATGTAGATATGCAACCACCATATAGGTAGATCAAAAAAAAAAACTTGATACTAAGCTTAGAGATAAAGCAAAGACACCTAGGTGTAAATTCCAACACTTCACGAGATCTAGATTTCAATGCTCCTCTAAATTTGTAATGCCGTGGAAGAATAATCTAATGCATCTCCTCTAACACTAGAGTTTGAATGACTCAACACCTAGGTAGTACTTTCCAAGCTGAAAAAAAATTGATGACAATACAAAAAGCTTTCATAGTGGGTGAAAGAATATAGGATCCGCATGTGTTGATGCAAAGACCAATATACTTGGAGGCTTGAATATCTCAATAGAATAATTAATAATTAATTAAAAATTTAAGATCTAAAATAAATCTCCTTATACATTTAATACAATAGAATGTAACTGTTAAAATGGAGAGATCTAAACTAAAATTAAATGAACCCAAGATTTAAAATGAAAACTTGTAAAAAAAAACTAGGCAGTCTTCAGATCTAGATCTACTATGATACCATATCAGAATGAGTTCTAAGAATTTTGATCCAAATGAATACACTAATTCAAGATGAAATGTAATACACATTTTTTTCAACATAATATAGAGAAAACACACATAGATGTAAGAATGAAATCAAAGAGAAATAATTGCACCAAGACATGAATGCTCTAATAATCCACAAAATATACTACATTAGAAATATGAAGGGAGAGAGGTGCATATATACGTTGGAGAGAGAAAGATACCACACATTCTAATTAATGTGGGAATAATCTTCCCAAGTAACCCAAATGACCTCTAGAGCCCTAAGTAAGCTAATACAATTGTGTAGGCAAAACCCAATGGTAAAAGGTCCTACACCAACAATAACTTGGTAAGAATCCTTTCACATATCTAATGAATAATTGATTTCACATTATCCATGATGAGAGCTATAAATTAATAAAATATACAATTTTTTTAATAAAAACATGCATCAACCATTTGTCAATACAAGGTGATAGAATAATGCCCTTGATTGTTGTGGCACGTAACTAAATGAAAATCCAAAGATTCATGAAAAATATGGTAGTTATATAATAGATGGAAGGTCAATTATTCCAGATTCTATAATTGTTTCATATATGACTATATATTGATCAAGTGTCATTATTTAATAGTTGGTTGATTTGTAAGGGAAAGATATACTCAATGATATTATAAATTAATATTATAGAGACTAAGAGTTACCAATATATGTGAGTGTGATATTCAAACCAAAGAACCAAACTTGGTTAAAGAAAATATTTTTAATGAGCCATATATCTGAGTAGATAAATAGGGTTAACACATCCCTTGAGGGATTATTGTAATTATACAAGTATTAAATTTTTTTAATTAGACTAAAATAGTTTAATATGTGTTCAATTATAATTTCCTTAATAAATTTAAAAGTTATTCTTTTAATGTTGTGCATAGACAATTTCATTGTGCCCATTAATTATTTTATTTAATACTTAGGTTGTGTAGTTTAAGTTCATATTTTATTGGAACCCATAATTATGATTGCATAAATTAGTATCGAAGGTGTTATTTTCTAAAAATTAAAAAAAAAAATCCACTTTTATAAATGTTGGTAGAAAGTAGTAGAACCATATTTTAAAAGAGAGTGTTAGGTAGGAGGTGTAAGCATTGTTTTTGTTTTTTTAATAATGAAAATAAATGGCACATATATTGGTACCTAATTTAGAGTATGAATATGACCAATAATCATATATTTAGTCAATATGATGTGAGGAATTCAATCCCAATTGGAGGCTATGGAAACTACGCAACACCTAGTAGTTTATGTAGATGTAAGTGATGATGAAGAAGAATAAGAACCAAAAGTGAATATTTAAGGATTGGTTGATGATCCAAAATATATATTATTTAAATCCATTAAAAAAAATTAGTAATTCATGGTTAGACTCCCTAGCTACTCCTATTAAGTCTTAAATAACTCATTGAGTTGGATAAATATTTTAATTATGAAAAAATGGAGGATCCTAAGAGAACAAACTTTACATGCACAAATTTAAAGATATTTCCATCCTTATTTTGGTATCATTTTTAGATTAAATAATTATAAATAGGTAAATGAAATATCATTTCATGTAATATAATGATTTCAAAGTTGAAAGGTGAGTTTTAACCTTCTAATTATTAATTGAGTCCATTTAATAAATTGTAAAAGTTGAGAAAAAAATAAAAGAGTGTAATTTTTTTCACCCTTTATGTGTTCAATAATGAAAAAAATATAATATTATTTCAATAGGGAAATCTTTTTTTTATTAATGTAAAATAATACTTTCAAATCTACCCTAGTGGCTAAAATACATGTAACTAGTAAAAAGTAACTACTAAAATTGACAACTAAAATTAAAAAGAGGAAAAGATGATGGAATGATCACACCTAAATTTTTTTATTATATATATATATAATAAATTATATAGTATATGTAATTCTTTGTCTATCTCTATGAAAAATCTAGGTCTTTGACTATGTAGTGATAGGATCAACATGTTTGCCAATCAAACCCTAGATGATATTATTGATCAACTAATATGACCATCATATCTATCTTGATATGTTGATATTTTATTATCTTAAATTTAATATTTTGAATTATTCTATGTTATGCACCACTATATGTCATACCTATATGGATATGCACTTATTTGATCTATTGGAAAGAAATTTATAAATGATGTATTATTCCTTCTTTGACTTATCTTTCCATCAACTTAAAATTAAAAAAATTATGGGTTAGGAAACCACTATGGAATTTGTATTTATATATCATTCACACTATAATCAAACCTCAATTTATTTTTTTAAAGTGTGAATTGAATATCAAGTAAGTTTTTTGAACATCCTCTTCCTATATGTAAATATGTAACAAAATGAAATAAACCTAGACCTGTTTTTTAAGGGAGAGTGACGCACATAGATGAATCTATTGTAAGTGCATTAAAATATATGGTAAATTATATCACAAACTATAATTATGAATCAAAATAATGGATTTTATCTATCTCTATATTTATCTATCTATCTTTATAGATCTCTCTCTCCCACTCCTCACGTGTAATGGCTTGGATTGACCTTGTTCATGATTGGTTTGACCTAAGAAATATGAATAAGTAATAATTAATACACAATTAATGAAACTTAAAGTATAATGACCCAAAAAAATATGATAGATAGTGTCAAAAATCTTATTGATTCTATCTAGGATAATATTGACAAACCAATGATCTCATCCAAGGTAAAATTATAACATGCATTTCAAGTAGTATCATCAATATGTGTGAAAATAAGTTTTGGGTTGATAACTAAAGTATTTAGATAAGTATATGATTTATTTGGAAGGATTCGGACCAAATGAGGTGTATTTTTTGGTAATATAATCCCTATAAATAATTAATTATACATGAGTATGAAAATCATGACAAAACATGGGATAAATACTTTAGAAAAGGGTATTGTACTAAAAATAGGAGTCTAAATAATACCCCTACTTTAATGTGTAAATATGAGTGAATTCATGTGTGTGTCAAAGTATATAATGGTAAATAATTAAAGTATGAACCTTCACCTATATATAAAATAATGGAATAACTAAATTATTCTCAAAGTAGGCTCCATCCACAATAAATTTATTGACGACCTAAAAAATAATTGCTAATTACTAAAATTATTCAACATTATAATAATAAAATTGAACTTTGAGATTTAAAATAAAATTTTGAATTTTAAAATAGTATAGGAATTAATAAACCTACTTTTTATTGAACCAAATGTTACCACCATGTGAAAACTAATGATCCACTTGTACTTATTAAAAACTTTTTTAATAAGCATTGAATTATAACCAATAGTTTATATACCCATTTCACTTCTTAGTCAAAGAAGTACATATATTTTCTCTTTATGGAGACCCAACTATTATTAGTAACATTTTCACTATGGTAGACTATAAAACTAACCAAGTAAATGTACTTTGAAAATTTCTTAAGTAAATTTTTCCTCCATTCTATTTGCTCAATTCTTTTTTTGAATAATGCCTTGATACATGACCCTTTTTACATGAGGTATTAGATAAGTTGTGTCTGTAATCACTCATCTCAAAATAATAGAGTTATAAGAAACTTTTTTAATAATAAAAACATAGTCTATACCAATTTGATATTTTTATAAAACACATGTAAATAAGCTCCATAGTAAGCTAGATAATCAACTAGTCATGGCCCAAATTTTTTTTGATGATTTATAAATGTCACATATAGCTCAATTTCCAATGTTTAACTCTAAGGAAATATATAATATTTGGTTTAAGATATATAATATCATTTAAGTATTAATATATATAATAGAATTTAAGTCGCGATGAAAGGGTACAATTACCCCTATGTAAAGTAAATATAGGGACAAATAGCATGCCTTAAATATTAAAAAAATATGTCCTTAATAGGGTTATATATAGTAAAGAGAAACACACACAAGTAGTGTGCACCCATAGATTCATGTTGAATACCATGGAAATGTAGACACAAAACAAGTATACCTCAATATAATGTATGATATATATCATGCCACCAAACATATTAAAATACGAAGCATGATAAACATCAGGGTAATAATCATGAAATATAAAAATCAATGACACATACATTAATGCCACACAATTTAGTGATATAGCACATAAGGATGATAAAAATTAGGATCCACACCAAATTCATTTTATCATGAATAGTAAATAGGAAAATGTGTAGGAGATAGAGTTCACAAAGCCACCAAATATCATTGCATATAACAAAGAGAGTGGTGATGTAAATGTAAAGAGTAATACCACATAGGGATGTTATTGAGAGTGAAAACCAAAAGTATAGAATGGTTTCAATTGGTAGTATTATAACAAAGGAGTAAAAGAGTAGATTATGTAATACAGAAAGAGGAGATCAACTCAAGTGAATGGAAGAATGAATAATAGCAAAGTGAAAGGATTTTAGAGGAGGAGGTTGGTTTTAATCCAATCTATTATCCAAGTGAACTAAAAGTTGAAAGTCATCTCATAGGGTGAAAAGGTATGCCAATACCTTTGGATGGGGTTGAAAAAGTGGGTTTCTAACTCAGCTTAAGTGTGTGAGCACCATACTCACACATTTTATTACTCAGGGTGTATGATGCAAGAGCATATGTGTCCATGTGTAATCTTTCATCAATAAAAAACATGTTTAGCTAGTTATAATAAAGTTAGGTAGCATATTTAACTATTTTTTTGTCTATGGTATGGTTTTAAGCATTAGGATTTTTATTTTAGTTAGTACATGTTTTATTTTATTTCCATTTTTACTCTACTTTATCTATGTTTCAAGGGTTTCAAGTTGGTTTATTGCTACAATTTTTTTATGGTAATATATGGTGATTCATTTTATAGGGTTAGCTTCAGTTAATTTCATAGTTTCAATCAACTTAATTCTAGACTTTCCTTTTGTATATATTTATTTCACACTCCTTGGATCTTAATGTTGGTCATTTGGATACCTTGCATTGATAAGAGGTAATATTTCTTGAATGAGGATTGTGATGACATTAGGAATATGTAAATGGCTTTTTTATTTGTTATATTGCATTGATTAGGTGATGGATTATCTAGGGATGTATTAAGATCATGACTTATATGCATTTAATTATTGTAGTGCATATTGATGTATCACAAGCATTTAATATTTTTAAAATTAGTGGGTTGTTTATATTAATTATATAAATGGGTAGATTATGTGTATATAAACACATTCACTATACTTGATAAATGCATTATATTTCAAAATGGATAAATATTTTAAGCACAATTTCAAGGAGTACTAAAAGTATTTATGCTCACATGTCTAATAAGGATTGGGTAAATTGAGTCATTTAGAACCACATAGCAGTGTTGGGTTATTTCTTTTGAGCTGTGAACTATGTTTATGGTTTTTTATTGATCATTATAAATTTTTAGCATTGATTATTGATCTAATTTTGTGTTATCTATCTTTAAGACAATAAAATTTTGTTATTATTGCATGAATTTTTGCTAGACATTTATGAGATATGTGGTAGAATACATATCTTACCTAATAAATCTAACTATGGTTGCATCAAGTATCATAGTCTTAACAAATAAATATCTCTCAATATAGCCTCAAATATATAGTAATGTTATTTAAATAAGGTTTTCATTTGAACCATTATCAATCATAATACCATTTTTTATATAAGGATATTAATCAATAAAACCATATATGTATATAGGACCATTGTTTGATGCATCCCAAGGTATCTCATGGTCATTAAATGTAATGGAATGAACCTAGCTTTTATAACTAGAAAGCATTCCAATAATTTTATCAATCTCATACTCAATTAGAATAGTATTGATGTATAGATGTTTCCATATGCACATTGTTTTGTTAAAGAAAATTTTGATTTGGTAATGTATTGCTAAATGTTTATATGTGTTGCTTAGATTAAAATAAAAATTAATTCAATGAATAATGATTTCCATCAATCATAATAGTATTTTTATCAATTATGTCTAAAATATTATGTCATGATTTCTAACATCTATTAATCCCATACCTTGAAGCTCTATGGTTTTCACAAAATTAATTAGGATCACAATTTAAAGGAAATGTCTTACTTGTATCCATTTGTAAATATTATGTTAAGTATATCAAATTCCAATTAATTAATATCTTTAATATCACATGTTTTGGGTCTATTAATGTTGTAATTTGTTTCCTTTGCTTAGGATCAAGAAAGGTAAGCTTATCACTTAGTTAAAAAACTACATCAAGCATCTTGGCCTCATTATTATCTTGGAAATTATGTGCATCATTAATCTTAAGTTTGACCCTAAAATTAATATTGACTAGATGCATAAGTAATATATCTATACTTTAGCATATTATCATCCATGAATTTGACTTCACTGTTGTGAAATACAAGACAAATTTTGTCAAATTAGGTATATGTGTTAAACATTACCTTGTCTTTGAGTGGGCTAAATAAACACATTTTGGGCTAATTAGGTATATGTGTTAAATAAATTTAAATATCAATAAGTTTCTATGACATTTTGGTAAGTGTATTTTTTAATTAAAGTACATGGTCAATGATGTGTTTATTGGGTTCTTTCCTAACTTGATAAATTTTAGAAAATTTAACCTTTATACTATTGTTTATCAAAACATGTACTAAGAAGAGATCAAATATATAATTTAATTTATAAATGGATCTAATATGTAAGGAATAAAACTAAGATAGAGCATACCATATTATAATTTTAATAAATAAATCTATCATAATAAATTGAGCATGTTGATAATCAACACAATATGAAAGAAAGATTTGATATGCTTAGATGGATCTCCATTACCACTAAATTCTCATGTTGATAATCAACACAAGATGCAAATAAAGATTTGATATGTTTATATGGATACATATTACCACTAAATTCTATAAACTTGGGTACCTTAAATGATGGAGGAAAAAGGTGAAAAATCACTCCTTGAGGAAAAAGGTTTATAATATGTCATAAGATGAAACCATATTGCTAGCTTTACTAGTATCTTGAGATAATTGTTAAATTTTAATCCTTATGCCGCTAAGTTATTTTTATAATTCTATATTATTATATGTACCTCTTAGTTTAGTATTAACATGTGTATGTAAAGAAGCCTTATAATTATTAACATTGGTATGTAAGACATATTAGTTTTGTCACTAAACTAAGACCAAGAGATTTAATATATGAAATATTTGGATGCAAATTGGCCTTTGGGTTCATAGGTGGGAAAATAGAAGTGAAATAAGAAAATATTGGAGTTCATAAAATATAAACTTATGAAATAATCTATACTTTCTAATCTATTCTAAAATACCCTTTGATAGAGCAATGGGAAAAACACACAAGAATCTTAACTCAGTTACCAAAATTAAGCCTTACCTTCCATTGATTTGATGTGCTCTTAACCTTTTAAAATCATTTTCTCAATGATTTTTTTATGAGAAATCTAATAGTGTTTTTACATCATGATACTTGCATGATTTATTGATTGATTTGATAGGATGATGGTTGATAGATTTCTCTATATTTTAGGATTCCAACATGATTTGACATGGTTGAATTATGATCTAAAATGAAGGATGCAATAGAGGATTTATATATTTCTTGGTTGTTGGATGAATGGCTTGGTTAAATGCATTTAATAATTTGGTTAGGAGTTGAATTAATTAGTTGAGGGAAGTTGTCAAATGACTAAAGGGTTTGTTTGCCAATTGTTGAATGAGTTTAATGTCTTAAATGTTCTTGTTAAAGAGCAGAGTATCTTAAAGAGGGGTTTTTTGGAGTGTTGAATGTCTTAAATGTGTTTGTTAGAATGATTTAATGTATTAAATTAGGTTTTTTGAATATGTTCAAATGTCTAAAAGAGGTTTTAATAAGGTTTTTGATAGTTAATGAGGAGGTTAAGTTGATTAAATGAGGTTGTTGAATTATCTAAACAAGGTTGGTTGAGTGGGATGATGAGTTAGTTATTTTAATTAATTTATTTATTTAGAATTATATGTGAATGGATTAATTAGTTATAACTAAGTAACTAATATTGATTAATTATTTAATTAATCTAAATCTAATGTTTATGGGATTATATAGAATTATGTGATTATTGTGGCGGTCATGTCACAATTAAGGTGACATAAATATAGATTTAGGATGATAAATAGATTAGATAAGATAAGTGATAGAATATTAGTGATGAAACTAAAGTGTAATAATTTAGGTGTCCAAATTTAATCCTATTTTAAAGGTCAATGCAACTAGAAGAAGCAACAAGTTTTCAAAGTTTATAAAATAAGAATGTGGGGTGCACTAGGAATCCCCTAGTTGCATGGTTTATTAGGGAGATGATTAAGGATGATGATTAGGGATGATTCCCCCTTGAGAGGGGATGTTGTTATTAAGGACATGTATGGTTTCTCAAAATTATAATAAGGGATATAATGGATGAATTAGTAAAAAAATAGAGGGATTACATGGAAGTGAGGAAATAGAGGGGTTGGGTCACATTTGATGGTATGATGACTATAGATATAGATGGTTTTGTGGATATTGTGGATGAATGACATTGATATAATACTTACATACTTTTATTTGTTTTTATTTTCCCATAGAATTTATTGTGAGGGGAATTGGATTGGGAAGGATAAATCTCACTAAATCTATGAACTTTTATATTCCTTAAGCACCATATATTCAAGGGGGTTGGATTTGGGAATGATATATCCTGATAAAGATGTAGGATTTGATGTGGGAGTTATATATCCCAATGATTTGGGTTTGATTTGAATATTTTGATATGCAAGCAATAATAAAAGAGTTGATTGATTCTTTGGACTAAGGATGTGATGATGAAAGCTCATGTTTATAGATATCATGGATTGTCTATGTTATTATAGGTGATGATGTGATGGATGGATTAATTTTATTGTACATGATGAAAAATTATCTAGTGAAAAATGGATGTTAAATATGGATATTTAGGTACAATAATTTTCATTGTGGATAAATAGTTAGCATGTGTGAATGATTATTTATTTATGATGTTTATAAATGGATGTTGATGATATGTTTTTAATCTTAAATAGACTTGTAATTGTTGAGAAACCTTATTTTTGCTATAGAATATGATAGCATGCACTATGATCTATAAAATAATGATGACATTGTTATTAGATGCAACAAGACCAACATAGACATAATAAATAAGAAGACACACAAATAGTGAACAATAAAAAATCAATAACAAAAAGTAAAAAGATCACACAAAAACAAGTTATGTTTTGTCCCTTATCAAGTTAAAACCCTTAAGATTCAATGATTGATGATATTGATAGGATTTGGAATGATGTATCTCAATTAATATTTAAGATTTGGTTTTTACCAAGAAATGATATATGCAATGGAGTTTGATTTTGGAATGATATATCCCTAGGAAACTATAGGCTTTAATTGTGGGAATGATACATCTTGATGAGTTTTCAATAATTGGTTTAAAAGTGAACAAGGATTTTAACTAGAATAAGTTCAACACAAATGGATTTTGATGGCTTTGAATTGGCTATTTATTTTTTATTTTTTGGATGTTTTATATTTTAGGGTTTTATATTATTTTTGTATCTTTCTAGATTTTTATTTTTTTATTTTTAATGATTTTTGGGTTTTTTTTGTTTTTTTAGATTTTGTGATTTTTGAGGATTTTATATTGTTTTAAAAAAATTTATAAAAAATAACCAAGTTATGATAAAAATGGAATGCTAAATATAGCATTAGGGATAGAGGTGATGGTAAATGGAATGTTTGATTGATACATAATGGGATGGAAAGGTCAAGGGATTACAAATGGGAGGTGTTATTCAGTCTAAGATCTTTATCCCAAGTGCATCTATTAAGTTAGATGTACCAATAAATCTTGGGGAATAATTAGGGACTTGCATCCTATCATTTTAGGATTATTGTTGAGATAATTTAAGACATGAGCTATAGGTATTGGGATCCATCAAATATCATAATTGTGATATATCTCAAAGAGATGTAGCACTACCACCATAGGTCCAATACTAATTTTCTCATTAAAAAATAAAACTTTTATACTTAGAGCTTAAAAAAATTCAATAGATTAACATTTTGAGCTCTACTTGATTCACTTCACTTCTAACTAGTTGATGTTCTAAGTTTTAAGTATGCAAAAGGCTAGGGAAAACATGAAGGAGGCCATAAGGCCAAAATAAATGATGAGTCAAAATATTCTTAGTATCCTTCCTTTAATTTACTTCATAATTTATAAATGCGGGGACAAAGATCCCTTGCTAGTATAAAAACATAAAAGAGAAGAGAGGGTAGGGTAGAAAATGGAGTTTTATAAATAAGTAGAGACACAAATGTTTCAATAACTAGAACATGTTCAACTACATTTGTACCACTATGTTCCAAGTTTCATGATGGCTCGATATCTAGTCACATGGGGAAAGAGTCTAAGGAGAAAGGGTGAATGTTTAATTTAATGATGCCTTTTATGAACAACTACCTATAGGCATGTAGTTAAATACACATAGGTCCTTACAAACTTCAAATAAAGTGAAAAGAATAAAATAACCTAATTATAATAGAAATTTTTCATCCTAATTAATACATAAACTATATATAAAATCACAAATTATAGTCCTATAACATTAGTGTTAATCCATTTAAATCAAAAATAAAGTGGAAGACTTCAATAAACTAGACATGTTTAGATAGAAAACAAAATTCACGTTAATTTGAAAAAAATCATTTATAATAGAGTCAACCCTATCAAAATATTACTCATTAGTATATATAATCAAAATGGGACCCATCTCCAAATAGCATGAAGTCCCACCCTTGGCCATCATGCCCTAAAGAGTTTGTTATAACTGAATTACAACTTATTCCCCATCCCATAAAATATTCCCAAGGCCCATTTAGAATAGATTGCTAAGGATCTAAGGGAACCACTTCCTAATTTATTTGGATATGCCTCCTCATCTATTAACATAACTACCACTAGGTTGAATTCTCAATCCAAATTATCAAGGTTCATAAGCGGCTCTCAAAATATTACCTTAACCTAGACTGGCAACTACTCATGGACTTAGAGTGGGGCCTCTATAAAAACCTTCATCTTGGATACCTATTTGATGTTAGTTGTTTATTAGGTTTCCAAATCTAGAATCACTGTGGACCTAGCTATGTTGGCTTTTACTACTTTCCTCTACATGACCTATTTGAATTAGACTAGGTGGACTTTGAATTCATCTTTTTATAGCAAGGTGTCATCTAGGTGGAATAAAATAATAATGTTGACCTCTTTTAAAAATGTCATCATCCACTCCTTACTCTTCTCTAAAGGCTCTATCATTATTTGTCTTATAGCCAACAATTCATTAATTGAAGTCCTCATGCTCTAGGTATAATTTTGGTCAAGGTTTAGGTACACCAAAGGCATGAGATTAAGATCTGAGAACATGCCTTAATGAAGAACCATGGAGAGATTCTTTCACTTACTATCCATGTGTCCAAACCTCTACAAATATTCTTGAGTGCACTGGAGGTGATTTTTTCTCAATGACAAGACTTTAATAACCTTTCTAAGAGTTTTAAATAGTTGTGTAAATGCTTTCACAACTCAGCTAATTATCCCTACTAGGGAATTGATCCTCACATGTGACTTGAGTGATCTAACTTACTCTTTCTTTTCATATCTTATCAAACAACTCATTAATAGCTCAGAACATAAATATAGGGTCTTTAGCCACTTTTTCCTCCCTACTAGTTGTCTTCACTTTGGTGAGGTAGAAGAGGTCATGCTCAATTTATCATACCATTTGATTCCTTTTCTGAATGATCCTTTATGTAAGAACTATCTTCATGTCCCTAATTTCTCTATTAAATTCACATTATACCTCAAGGTCACCCTAATATATCATTTTTGGTCTCTATATTTTGGTAAGTATTAGGGTCCTATCATAGCTTAGGCCTATAATAACTCCCAATGTATTGGAAGATCATGAAAGGAGGAGTAAAGGTAGATATAGATGGTAGAGGCTTGGGATGAGGAATTATGGATGAAGAGGAAGAATGAAGAAATAAATTAACGGAGGAGGAGGAGGCATGGTAGTGAAAGGAGAAAGGAAGAATGGGAATCCCCATAGGAATAATTAAGAACACCATTAGTCATGGGTCATGGTAATTTGTGGACCAATGATACTTGGGAGCTAGGTGTTCAATAATAATGAGAAAATTCATTGGTTAAAGTTGAATCCATAGGGCCCTAGGCTAAAATAAAATAAGAATTATGGAGTAGAGGGAGGGGAAATATGAATATAAGGCTAAAATGGAACTACCTTTGGATTTTTATTATGTCTCTTTCCTAGATCTACTAGATCCATAGTTTTGGTTAGAGTTATGGAAACAACTGGGACTTAAATTTAGGGCATAAAAAAAGTTATGCCTTCATCTTCTTCTTGGTCATCATGCCTTGATCAACCTATGTCATATTAAAAGAAGGATCCATGGTGGTAACTATTATTGAAGTAACCCATTGAGCTATAATATTAATTATAGGTGATACAAAGTTGGGAGTCACTTGAACTATGCATATGGATACACTTTTTATTGAGGTGGCTATTAGGATGGTTGAGATTAGGACACTAGGAGGTGTCAATGCTTGAGTTTCTAATTGAGTCATTATCATGTCAACCATGATGTATGTTGGCACTATGAAACTATGCGCCATTAGGATCTAATCCCTCCCCAAAATTTTATAATCTACTTGAAATGATACAAATAGTAGAGGGGATGAGGGACATGCAACTGAGATTCTTAAATATCAAAGGTGGGTTGTAGGGATTCATAAGCTATAATGGGATATTCAAATAGGAATTGGGAGTTGAAAACATTTAATTTGGTATAAGCTATGGTTACTTGAATGAATTAAGGAGTGAGTGTAGTAGGAATTAGGGGAGGCCTCATTGGAATAGTCCTAGTAATAATAGGTAATATTTGGGGTAGTCCCATGTGTTGTAATAGGGGAAGGAATATAAAACAATTCCTCTTACTAGTCCCACTATAATCTCACTTTAGGGCTACTATTATTGTCAAATTATAGGACTTGTGATGCTTAGGTTTGAATGACCCATGGGAGTAGAGTTGGTGGAGTTGGGTTTTAGACTGGGGAAGTTAAAACCCATAGAAGTGAAGGTGTTAGGATCCCTTGTATGATTCTCATGGAAATTTTGGGTATGTCTTCCTAAAAATCCTCTCTCAAATTAATTATCATAGGCTTTTGGGTTGGATATTATAGTGGTGGTTACATTGGAGGATCCTATGGAGGTGATACTAAACTTTCTTTAGGGACTTCTTTGAATTGGGATCATTTTCATTTCTTTTTTAGTGCTTCCATATGTGATATCACTTTACCACCATTGTTTTAATTGAGATTAATACCATAATCATCATGAAGATCATGTTGATATTTTATATTGAGATAGGCCACATAATTTGTCACATGGGTACTAATCACCACATGAGGATCTCATTCTATGTGTTTTGTCAATCTCAAGGCATAGGAATTCTTATTATGTGTCATATTTTGTAGTGAAGGTAGATTATTGTATTCACGATGGTGAATGAAAAATGGGAAGTCTATAAATTTATTCTAAAAAAATCAAGTGAGTGACCCATGACACCCTCAACTAACTGATAAGCAATATACTACTTTGTGAAGTGATATATGACTTGATAAGGTAAGAGAAGAGGGGATTATTAGACACCCTCCACCTAGATGATGGTGTCATCCTTGTAGTACCTATAGTATCCTATGTGAAATATAATCCTAATTATCTCATATGAGAGATGCAACATAGGCCTCATGTTAATGGCCATGTAGACCACATGGTATAAGGACTCATAGATGTCTCATATGTGGTTCCTTTAGTGGTGTTCATAAAACTTATAAAATATAAAGTAAACCATAGAGATAGAAGGTTTCCATGATGGAAACACATAAGGATTAAATATGAGGGTGGTGTAGACTACCTCCACAAGATAGATCATCATATAAAATGTTCCACCTCCTATGGCCTCACTGATGCCCTTGAATAAGTTAAAATTGATGAGGCTTCAAAGGTCCATGACTTCATTATTTTTGAGTATGATGATCAATATGGCCACCTAGATAATTTTCAAATGCACAACATCCTTCACTCTAAATAAACAATTCAATAGGAGCATCTTGAATTGAACTCCTTCCCAAAATTTATCGATGGGGTAAGCATTGACTTGTACTTTTTTTCTTTTAGTTTAGATCAACAACCTAATATTGGAGAACCCCATATATTTTATGTGTATCAGTCCATGCTATATATATATATATATATATATATATATATAATATAAGATTTACTCCAAGAGATTATGGTATTTCTTGATCTCTAGAGATGTCTAAAATTTTATTCTTAGACCCCACAGAGTATACCAAGGCCCAAGTATAGTTATGCACATGTACAAAGTTTCCAAACATGTTTCCAAATATATCAACACATGGGAATACTTATGGCTTGGTTTCAACTTTGTGAAATCCTTACTTCCCTAGGGATGCAATATCATCAATGAATTTTGTCTCATCATCATTTGATGTGGGCTTATATACATCTTCAATTACCTTTAACACGTTGTTATAATTCTTGAAATGGGTCAGGTTAGATGATAAGGTGGAATCTCTAAATTTGATCTTAGGTCTTGGGTTGGAATATTATGCATCTATGGCTAAGATTTGGGATCTTCTTAGAATGAAATTTGAGGCCCCAAGGGAAGCACTAATATATTGAGGAGCTGAAGTGAAGTATTCTTTGGAGTTGGGAGTGATAATGGTAAATTATATTAATTTGAGGACTTATAAGGATTCAAAAAGGTATCCTATATTAATGGTGGTTAGAAGCTTACATTTCATTATTTCAAATTTAATTTGGTGGCATACTCCAATTAGTCATTCCCTGATTTGGTATTAACTCAAATCATTTTGAAAATGTGGTCCTAGTTTAGATTTTGTGAAGGTGAGGGGACACTTATGAGTTGTAAAATTAGATCCCAATTACCCAAACTAATTAATGAAGGGCATGGTGATCACATGCCTAATTTAGTCCCTATGTCACCTCAAATATCCTATAATTGGGATATGTGTCTTCTATTGGTTGGGTAAATTTCTCTATGGGCTATGTTAACTAGGTGCAGGTAAGGTGTTATTCTTTTACCTTTTTGTGTACTAAAGTTAGCCATATAGACCCAATCAGTACACATGGTGATTTTATATCAAGTTTTGGCTTAATTTTTACCTTTATTTTCATTTCCCTAATTTTTTAAAACCATTTTTACATTTATAATATGGAAGTGGCACTTTATGATTAGTTATGGGTTCTAACTATTCTTTCTTTCTATTTCAATCAATTCACTCTAGGTCCCTTTCTATATTTTTTTATATAATTTTAATGTGGCATCTTGTGTTTATTTTGGCTCTCTTATGGATATAATAGCTCTAACACCTCTAGAAGAATGACAAGTATAATAGGTTACACATTGTAGTTCTCATTCATCAAGATCTCCCACTGATTTAACATCTCTGACACCTTCAAGAAACTAATAAGTTTGATATGTTCCACGTGGATTCTTATCTTTCATTGATCTCTTTTAGGTATTAGACATATCTGACACCTCTAGGATACTAACAAGTAGCACATGTTCCACATTTTAGCTTCTCATTAATCAAGCTCTCCCGAGGCTCTCATGGTTCTAACAACTCTAGGAGATAACATGTATAATAGATTTCACATGAAATATTAGCATTTTTGGGCTCTCCATGGGTTATAACAACTTGAAACATTCATGAGACTAATAATTATAATGGGTTTCATGTTTTATCTTCTCATTCATTGAGCTTTCCCAAGGCTCTACTAGTTCTGACACTTGTAGGAGACTGACAAGTCTAACAAGTTCCACATATAATGTTTTCACTTGTTAGGATTTCAATTTTTTATAAAAAGTTACTAACTCATAAAAGGGCCATGTAATAAAATGAAACATTACATGTATTTTAGTGAAGCTCCATGAAATTCTAAGTTGGACTTTAGGGTGATGTTATCCTAGGAAAACTTATGTAATTTTAAATATGAAAAATAACACAGTTAATGCAAAATATTCTAAGTATGGGAAAACCTTCATATTGAAACACATAAGGGCTAGACTTTTATAGACATAGGTGATTATATGGATCTCCATGATGACCATTCATTCATTATGAATGTTTTAAAATACTCAGTTGATCAAGGTGCAAAAGGGGTTCAATATTTTACTCGGTTCAAGACCAAGTGCAAGAAGATTTGAGCTCTAGGAAAATTTTGAGTTGAGATTTTTTAGAGGGTTCCCCTTTTATTCTATGAAAATGAGTTAATTTTTCCACAAAAAATGGTGACTTTTTAGGTAAAACATTAACCTAGCATTTAGAACCTAGATTGTGAGCCTCCATTACCAAACCTAAAGATAACAAATAGAACTCTTTATTATAAACTAAAAGAAATTAGAAGGCTCAAATTTAATTTAGTAAATAACATACTAGTTCATGTTACTTTAAAGGGCACTTTTTTCAATAGTGTTATATTCCTTTCATTTCATCGCGAAATCACTAAGCTTAAATACATTTAAGATGTTCGAGTTCTTTTGAATGGGCATGCAATTTTTAGATGCTTGGCTAGGCAAGAATAGCTCAAGCATTGATCTAACATTAGTCATGTGTCTATATCCCTAATATATATACCTTTGGGCCCACTTTGGGCCTTACTCTAATACTAGCTAGGTCAAAATGGCCTATGATGGAGGTTTCCTAAACCACCCATTCTAAGGAAGAAACATAACATTTTACATGAAGTAGAGACTTCCTTTACTTTAATATTATGATGTTGTATCCATGATAATTAGAGACCAATGTATCCAATATGATGGATTACTTCATTGATTCTTTAAAATTTAGATAATCCTTGTTTACTTATTAGTTCACAATGTTTTTATACTCTTTCATTAAAGTTTTGTGAAGACCTTTATCACAGTAGAGCTTGTCTTAATTATCTTGCTCAATTATGAATAAGTGGCTCTTAATTTCTTAAATATCTCAAAATGAGTTTACTTTCTTATCACAATGTTCTATATTGGGGTCTAACTTCTATTTTATCTCTTCAAGAGTGGGATTTCATTGTATTATCATCCTTTGAAGTAGATAAAACTTATTGATATACGGACCCATACTTTGTTTCTTTGGGATCATTATCTTTACTCTAAAATTGTGAAACTGGGGCATCCTTCATATGGGAGGAAAGCTGAGATAAATTAATTTTGGTGGAGAGGGTCATACATAGGGTAAAAAAATCTTAGATTAAAAATAACAAGAAATAAAAGTAACATAACCAAAATAAATAAAGTAAAAACAAACACACAACTAAAGAAAACTAACTACATTCTAATCTAATATATAAATTACCAGTCACTTTCTTGGAGGGATACTTTATGATTGCATTAGAGGGGACATATAAGAAGTAATGCTTTAGGAACTAACCATTTATATGAAACAAGAAATCATTTCCTTGTAAGTTTTTGAAGTGAAATGAATTTTCCCTCAATAGTTCATATATTTGGTTTGGGTTGATCCAAAGTGGATCAAAATTTGAATGTTATCCCTTGTTCTCATGTTAATTTTCCCACAATAGGAATAAATTAGATATTTTAAAGTATTTTACCTTGATCCTCTTCTCAAACCATAATTTAACAGTACTCTAGTGCTTACTAAAGTTTTGTAGGGCTTCTTCTCATGCATATTCTAGTTGAATGATATATAATAACATCGAGTCTATCTTTTCATTATCCTTCATGTATTCTTTCATAAACATGTAAGTATTCAATATAAGTGTAATTAGTAAGATACGACCCATTATATACACCCAAAGGAATGGAAAAATTTTGAGAGATTATTTGTATTGAGTGTAATCAGACTAGATGGCATATTTCAATAGTGAGTGCCACTCCTGGGGTCTTTTTTCTACAAACTTATTGATTACACCTATCAATAAATTATTTTTTTTACTCTTATAGTCCATTTTATTATAGGTAATATTTGGATCAAAATCTCAAATAAATTATGTGCTTATAATCCCATCAGTAAAATCTATATATTGAAACATGGGGCCATTATCATAGACCAGGGATACTAGTGTGCCAAATCAAGTGGTTATACTCTCTTCTAAAAACTTGATAATCTCATTGGATATGTTATTCTTCATTTCCAAAACCTTGATCCATCATGCAATAATAAATGACTATGAGTATGAACTTGTTTCCTACTGAGGAGTTTAGATTGATAGATCCTATAAAATTAATTCCCTATTAGGAAAATGGTATTCCTTCAATAATAGGTTACAAAGTCATCACAAAGTAAAGCTCTCATTTATTAAATATTTGGCATTAGTAACATAAACACACATGGGCATGGGCATATCTAAATAAAGTGGGCTAATAATATCCCACTCACATGATTTTATGTGTAGTTGCATTCTTGAAAGGATGGCCACTACCTAGATTTTCATGAAAAATGGTCATGACTTCCTTTGAATTTTCTTATAATATGCACCTAAGGTAGATAAATTCATATGTATTCCTATATATAAGCCCTTTATTCAACATTTAATGGGACACTTTCATCTTAAGGGCCCTTTTTTGCATATGGGTTAGCCTAGGAGGTAGATTCCCATAGAGAAGGTAATGGATGATTGGAGTGTACCATTTTGGGTGGAGTACTCTGATTGGTCCACTTGGTGTACATTTATCTTGGGGTAAATATTGGTGATTAACTAAGTGAGACCCTAGCCTTGGACCATCTTAATAAGTTTTATCTTAATATCATATTCTTGTAACTTGTAAATCCACTGACCCTTACATTCTCCCAAATCATTTTTCCCCAACATGAGCTTTATAGTTTGGTCTAGGACAATGGTGTGAACTTTATTGTTAAGAATGTAATGCCTAATTTTTTTCACTATCTTGACCAAGGTATAGGCATGTTTATCCAAATTAAAGTATTTGAGATTAGATCTTTCAAGTTCATACGCATGAGATTTATTGGATATTATGTTCCATCCAAACTTTGGGTAAGCACCATAATTATGGCATGCTCAGAAGGAAAAGAATAAAGTTAAAAATATTTTTGTAGTATGGGATTATCATCACATGTGCTTGCATGATGGAATATTTGATGCCCTAGAAAGATTTATTTGTTTCAAGATTCCATTATACTTTCACCTCATGTTTTTTCATTGATTTTAGAGGTTTAAAATTTTCATAAAAACTAGAAATAAACTTGTGCACAAAGTGAATTTTACCAAAAAAAGATGTTATTTCCTTTTTACTATTATAGAGAGGTAACATAGAGATAACATCAATATGTTTGAAGTCAATATAAATACATTCCTTAGTGATGATGTGATCTATAATCTTACCTTTGGTAATACCAAACACATTTTTATTTGGGTTTATGGAGATACCATACCACCTACACCTCTCAAATATCCTCTGCGAGTGGTGAAAGTGATCAAACCTACATTTTGATAAAATAGTAAAGCATCCATGCAAATAATAATACATTTTTATATCAAACATATTGATGTGGGTCTTGTGTACATCTTTAGATTTAACAAAGTATCATTTAACATTTTAGGATCTAAATGGAGGTAAACTCTACTCTAGGTCATGAGTTTCAGGTATGGGTTAAACAACCTAGTAGTGGAATAGCATGTTAAGCATGCATGTTGTTAACTAGGTGTGCTTGTAATGAAATGAATCCTAGTGAAGAAGTCAAAACTTAGTTGGGTTGGATGGATGGAATCTATTATAAAGTGGGTATATATTAGTCAAATAAAATTCAAAATGAGGGAAGGGTAAGGCAAAAATAAGGCTCTATAGTTTCAAGGGATCACTTCCTAGGTTGGTTCCTTTGTGGATAAGTGTGTATAGAGCTAATGTTTTTTGGTTGTAGCTATTACACACTCATAGACAAACATAGTTATGCAGTCTGGGATGAAATTATATATAAATGTAAGGGGCTCAATTGAAGGCTATTCCTTTTAGAGTAAATATTACACACCCTTACTCATAAGATTATAGCTCAAAACATAAAGGTATCAAGAGCAGTTATGGCTCACACCTATAAAACTATATCAAGGGGAAACACTCTTACACACTTGAAAAATTAAAATAATCAACCAAATTATTTAAATTAATAATAATTACCAACTATTCATTAGCTTTTGCACATCTAAAATTATCAAATATCAATGATAACAAAGGAATTATCCATATATTTTGCACACTTTATATTATTGAATTAAAATAACCCAAAGAAATAAAAACCTTAATTACATAGAAATGGAAGGAAAATACATCCACATAGTTGCATGATAATCAAAATGATCTCTTCCTATATTGATAAATTTCTAACCCTTTGAAATGAGGGATTACATGCATATATAGACTTGGAGATGGGTCACCTCATTCTACAAGTTCATGAAAACTCAAAGTTGCATCAAGTAATTAGAACTCTAGTTTTAAATTTAATGTCAAAACTGCATACATACAGTTAATTATAATTGTGTCAAAAATAAGTTTACCTACATAATTCCATGAAATGTGTACATACTTATAGATTTCCCAAGCTAGCTTATACATTCATACATTAAGTGTAATTAAACTATAATTACATATATTAATTCTATATGCATGAATTCATACAAAATTAGCCTTTAACAACTAAGGCTTATTTATGCTTGGGGATTGCATGGCACTACTTTTCATTATAATAGGCACTAAAGTGGTGGATATAGTGTTATTTTTATTCTTGGCCTCTAATTATTGAAAATATTTAAATCCAACATCATGTTGGTACTTTATAATGTCCATATTCAAAAGAGAGGGTCTATTTACCCTATTTATATATTCTATTAGGTGTGCATGTTCATCTTTAGTTCCCCTGAAATTTATTCAAAATATCTCCACTTTTATGACTTCCTTCCATACAAAATTAAACATAACTTCAATCTCCTCTAATGTTAATCCCTATATTTTTTACTTAAATTCAATTGAATCCTATTAGATAAGCTAGTCAAAACTGACTCTACTTATTAGCTTTCATGTAGAGTCCCTCCCCTATGAGAACTTTAAATCTTTTAAAATTTTAAAAATAAGGATTTCATTTTCTACATACTTGGGCATTATTATTTATACTAATTTAAACCATTACCTTAATTTTTGTGTCCTAATTACCATTAGGTTGAGGGCATTTGAAGCCTCTAATGGTGTCATTAAATTGAGGAGGCTATACACCTTATTCATTATGTAAATAACAAGGAATTTAATCTTATTCTCATCTTCCTTTAAAGAATTAAATAATTTAATAGCTTTAATAATTTGAGGAGATAATACAATGATCATTAAATCAATGACCTCCAAAATGTTATATATTCTTAAAGCATCACTTTATACATCTATTTTAATTTATACAAGCATATGGACTATTTGTTGTTTTTCCTTAACCTATTGTAACTCTTGTTCAATCTCCTCCCTTGCTAGTTATGTTCCCTCATGGAGCTTTATTAAGGCATTATTGTGTGTTTCAAAATAAGATTTAAAATTCTAAATATATGTGGATTTCCCTAGTTTCCTATTATTCCTCTTTGATAGGGAGAAAACCTCTTATCTCTCCTCTAGAATTATCCCCCTTCTAGCCTCATCTTTAATTTTTCTTTTCTTCACCCTTTGGACACTCCTTGTGGATTTGTTAAAAATGGATAGTACTATGGTAATCTCTATGATTGTAAGGTTTGGCCTTTGAGAAGCATGTGATTCTAAATTTACTACCCATTATTGGATGACTAGTTGGGTTGAGTCAGTTGGTTGAGTGTCATAGGATGTAGTCTTAACCAATAGATCCCTTGAAGATTAATTCAAGGCCTCTTCAAGAAATGGGTCAAGAAAGGAAGGCCTGATTATCTTGGAGTATTAAATAACACCATATTATGGAAATGGGTAGACTGTATACATTTTTTTCTTCTTCCCATACTTCTTAATGATATTACATTGGTAGCTTGAGAAGAACTAGAAGAAGGCATTAGCAAGCCTAACTGACTAGATGGCACATGTAGATGCATACTTTCCAATGTTACCTTGTCTTTCATGGATGATTTCCTTTTGGTATTTTGGGATGATAAGGTAGTGGTAAAGGTAACCATAATAGACATGGGGGGAATGGATGCTAAAGACACAACTGGAGTAGTATGAAATGTTGGGGAAGTAGAGATAACAGGGGTAGAGAAAATGCCCTCTACCTTTAGAACAACCAAAGGTTGGTTAGACACTAGGCTTAGAGTAAAAAACTTGTACCTTAGTCACCATTAGTGAAGGGGAAATAATAGGATTGAGACAAATGGGATAAAAAGAACCAATATACATAAGAGAGACAAAATATACAACTAAAATAGTATAAATTAAAGGAGTTATAGTGATAATAGGGGTTGCACCCTCACTTAATTGATCTCCATATAGTGTTTATTTTCCTTTGGTATTTTGGAGGCTAAATACCTTGGCTATTTTTATCTCATACTCTTCATATATAGACTCACCTCCTACAGACTTATACTCCCTTGATGGTTTTTATGTAGATGTTGCTTTAATAGTTGGACGCATTGGAGGGATTTGAGATCTTGGTTTCCTCTTATAATAAATAATAACCTTTTTAGCTATGAAAGAATCCTATTGAATGTGTGTAGTTGAGAATTCCACATTTTTAATCCCTTGGGATTAAGTAGAAATAAGATGGGCATGACCTTTTGAGTCTGAAGAGTCAATGAAAATTGGCTCATCCTAAGCTCTTCTAAGTGAATTTGAAATGATGGGAACTTCAACCACCCCAAGCTCTTAATTTATAGTTTTCATTACCATGGGGAATGTTTGAGAAGGTTCCCAATAATCCATTAATGGTTGGGAAAGCATATTAATTAAAAATTCTATGTCATACCATCCACCTAAGGGTGGGAGCCTGCTATGTGCATCTACAATTGAAATGGATGGCTCCCCTTGGATGATTTTTAAGATTTATTTGCCCAATCTAGTTATTTGTACCCTCTCCAAGATGTGGTAATCACTCTTGGAATTAATAAACATGAAATCATGATCATAATGCTTGTGTTGGTATATAATACCAAGGCCTTGAATATGATTTTTAACTTTATCGTAAGGGTTCCAGTCCCTATGTGGTAGTGTGGATAATGAGTAGTATTCCATGTATTTTATAGCCTCCCAAAAGTGTCTACAATTTATGTAACACATTATACTAGTCATGAGATGGGATCTATGAAAGTCACTATTATCTATCTAATTTTAACCCCTAGGAAGGCTTGATGGGAATAATCATAGGTTATGTGTAACTTATTAAGTGGATTGAACCTCTAGGTTGGGTTATCTCCCTTGATGCTTGACCCAACACTTCGTGTAAATGAAAAGGGGTAGAAATGAACTAAAACTAGTAATCAAATGTGGAGGTGATGAACCTAAATAGAATCCTCAACTTGATATTGTTTTCACTATAAAGAGACAAACTAAAATCTGATTTTCATAATTTCAAGGTAGCTCCTACCACACTAGTGTTTCTATATGAAGGCTATGTATGTTACAATAACTAAAGTGATTAATAAACAGTCCTAAGAGTAGACACTACTAATGGTGCAACACTTAAACTTATCAAACCATGTATTACACATCATATGACCTATGGAAAGGAAACTAACTTACATGGAGGCATGAAAAATAAGGATAAATGCATGGAAGTAATCTCATTATCACAACACATTTAGAAAAAACTCACTCAATATCATTGTATGCAATGTGAAAATGATATAACTTGCCTTGAATTAATTTCAAATGCAATTACAAGTCTTAAAATTGGTATGGATTCACCATAACCATCTCGAGGATACATCTAATTACTCTCTAATATTTATTTATAGATGAATTAGAAGAAGATAGAAGCGTAAGAAAAGAAGAAAAACTCATGAAATGAACATATTGATCAGATTAGTTAAAAAATAGATAAATAATGAAACCAACCTTGCAAAGAATGTTTTGTCATCTTCCTTCTTAGCCTTATAGGATATGTGTTAGAGTAACTCTTCACAAAGGTGATATAAGAGCTCTTTTTATCAATTTTGATGTCTTCTTGATCATAATTCATTCTAGATAAGTTACCTATTTGATTATTAGAATAGTTATAAGTCACTCACTTGGCATGTGTCATGGTTGGGAGCTTTATACATCAACTCTCTCCTTGCACTTCTTCTTATTTGTCAGGTTTGCACTTGAATTTCATGTATTTTCTTTGATACCAAAGTCTAACTCTGAAGGAAGGTCTAATTTTATAATTTAGATATTTCCAACATGGCTTATTACTTCAATAAATGAACTGTAGAAAACCATGAAGGTCTTATATTAGCATTGGATATCAACTTATACTTGCATCTTCACACATGCTTATCAAGAAAGTTGCAAAGATCCTTGATGGTTATAATCTCCAAATGATCTTGAGGATCAAAAATAGATTCTATTTATATTTCATCATTTATTATACTTATAATAGATAGTATTGGTTGTTCACCAAGATATTTTTGAAATTCCTTTGAGCTTTAAGTCCTTGCAACATATCTACACCTTACTTTCTTGATGCAAGATGGGTCGTATCTCTTCATTAAAGTATATTTATAAAATTGAAACCTATACTATGATTCTAAAAAATCCTTTAATTCTATAAAAATGATGATAACACTTCTATATTGCCCCAAAGACCTTCCTCAATTGATTATGAATATTTGGTCAGTTTAAAACCCTTTCTTGTACAAAAGGAAGCATTTCAAGTCCTTTTTTGTACAGAAATAGTACACACATGCCAAAATTATACTAAATCATATTCTTAGGATAGGTATGAATGTAATTAAATTTATTTAAAAGTCACTTCAATCTATATTGAGTGCTTGAATGCCTTTTTTCTTCTATCAGGTCACATTCAAGGTTTAAAGAGTGTTGTAAAGCACTTGGAGTCTTCAAGATGATTCATAAAGTTGAGGGACCTAACCTAATAATATTTAGTATAAAAACCCATTATTATTACATTATAGTATTATTATCCCATGAATCTCATTGTTTGAGTTCATACATACTAAAAATTGACTTTTTTAGCCATAACAACATGATTGTGTAGTTGAAGAAGGTGATTTGGCAAGGAAAATATTTAAAATGTTTAGTTTAGATTTTAAATTCCATTATAGGGTATATGAAACATTATATCAGGTATCCCCATGGTTATAACATTGAATTCACCCTTTAAACCATTAGAATCTATCTTTATCCCTATGTAAGGGTTTGTATATTATTATTCTCAATTGACCCTAACAGGCCTTTTCCCATGTTCTCTCTCTTTCCCAGTGGTTCCAAACTTCATGGAGTTTTTATCAAACCTATAACTCATCCCTTTTACTCCTTAATTTACCAAACACTCAAAATAGTCAAGTTTATTCATGTTTCACACACATAAACCTATATATGTTCATCTAGGCATTTTAGGTCTAATTAGCCCCAGTTTAGCCTTTCACTATGTTTAATCACCTTGAAACTCAATGGGGACATTGTAAGAATTTATTATTCAAAATAATATACCTCTTTTAATTTCCTTTACCACGTGGTTTCAAGCAATGGTCAACACATTTCCCTCATTCCCCTAAAACCTACCTATATGTGTTTTTTAGGTCTACATTGACTGTAGTATGAATGTTATCCTCTCATTATCACTTTGGTGTTTTTAATTATGATAAAAAATTTATCATATTTATTTTGAATTTTTTTAGACCTTTCTAACCTTTTTCTCCATCATACACATCCTCTTTCCTCCATTTTCTTAGGACTCTTTTGTAGGTGATTATTTTAGGTTTATTTGACCATAAATTTGCAAAATTGAAAATCATAGGAAAAATTCAACCTATTTGATGAATTTTGGCCTCTAAAACACCTCACTTAGATATTATTTTCACTTTTTTTAATCCTCCCAAAGTTTCAATCATCCATCACCAACATGGTCTTGACCCTACTACCTACTCCAAGCTTATAGGTGTTGATTTGGTCAAAAGTTTTTATTTCTCCTTGTTTGGTATTATTTGAGTTAAATAAAATGATGATGGGATATATGGAGATATGGGGATAATTTATTTTAAACCCACTTTTCTTCCTTCAAGTATGTTCAAATCACCTAGAAAAACTCTTGAAACTCTCATTATCTTCTTCTTTAGCTCACACAACCATCTTGACTTACACAGTCTTCTTTGGTGAAATATGAACTAAAATATGATCTTACATAGGATAAATAGGGTACTTGAACAACATGAACATAGATTAATTTATTTATTTTTAAGACCAATAAGGTGTTATGGGTGTCACTTTCTTGTAGAGGCATGACAATAAGTGATAGTATTGTTTGGTGTTGCCTTGAGACTCATCTACTCACCATGGACCTAAAAAGGTGAATCATAAATATTTTAGATACTAATGAAAATATTTGTAATACAATCATGTTTTCCAAGGACCATTTTCATTCTCATAAACAAGTTTTTTGACACCAAAGGTGACCTACAGGTTTGTAGACGTAAAAAACACTGGTAAAGATTCTGCCACACCAGCCGCCAGATCAACAGCAGACTGGACCGAGATGGAATTTCGCGCTCGCGCCTGTGTGCCCATAGCATTCAAATTCTCCATGCGCGCGTAGGGAGTAGGGGGCATGCGCGCACTGGGAGCATTCAAAAATTGTTATAAGATATACATATGTTGAATCTAATTAGTGATAGTCAATAGAAAAACTGGGAAATGATTAGAAATGATTAATATCAAGATATGTCAATGCAAAAAATGGAATGCATATAATGTTAGGATAGAACTTGGTAATATAAAATATGTATGAGATGCCCCTAAGTGGGTAGATGTATCAAAAAAATAAACTTGAATCAGTGTGAATGTCCCCAGTGGGTAGATGATAGTAAGTATGGATCAGTGTAGTGGACCAGAGTCTTGTATGTAATATTCAAACACTTGAAAATAACAAATGAATCATATATTTATGATAAAATTTAATATACTAATATAGTTATCATATACAATATTTTTCAAGTAGTAGAAATGTAAACATAGTAAGGCATACAAACTATAAATTTTGTGTTTTAAGAGTAATATTTGAATGTTTTTCTATTTTGACATGTTATATCATTTTTTTATTTTTTGGATAATAAGCTATGTACAAGAAAATGAAAAATAAACTATGTACAAGGAGCAAGAGAGAATAGAGTATGTACCAAGGGGTAGGAACCATACTAACCAATGAGTCTCATGGGAAACTCACTATCATGGTGACCTATGTCAAAGATAGGAATGGTGATCTATCGTGCATTATGAATTTTATGCTTTAATTGAATGTTTTTGCATTAAGAATATGATTATTGTTCATTATTAGAAGCATAATGTTGTTCAACATCATAATCATGATAACTTATAATGTTAGAGGGAATTGCCTCATACTATGGAGTTGACATTTTTGAATTGTGCTTTGGCATACTAATTGTGATTTTTCCCTTTGAAGATATGCTTATTGCAGACATATGGTGTTATGGTGGCTCTTTTTCTATAAAACCTATTTTTAGAATGCTTGTTTGTGTAGCATGATTTTGACTTTACAAATTAAGTTCTTACACTTTATATAACATGTCCTATGTATCTGGATGTTTACCTTTGATAAACTATATTTGTGACTGATGTGCCTTAAGATGTTTAATGAATCCCAAACCTTGTTGACTAATATTATCAACTACTAAAATAGGATAAATGATTCCTTGGGATTGATTTCCCAAATTTGACCATGATAATCAAACTATTTTAGATATTTGTGACCAAAATCATACCATAATGAACATTGAGCCTCACTTTTAAGAGGTAGATTTGCTCAATTGATTTGTGCTTATTATACCATTTATTTATCTGATTGTGTTTTTTAAACCTTGTATTTTTTTGAGTTATGCTTTGGTAGCCATTTACCCTTTTTTAATTCATAGATATGTCATTATATATTGTTTGGATGATTTAAACTTTTAGGGTTTTATTAGTGTAAATCCTAAGCTAGATTAATGGGATGAGTTTTCTAAATTAGTTAAATAATATGCAATAATTAACCATTGATTTGTTATATATTTTAACTTATTTTGACTTTCTAAAAATAGTAATAAATATTCATAAATAGAAACTTATATGGAAAGTGACTATTGTAGAAGATCTGCATTCTAAAAATTGAGTTCTAGATAAGTCTAAGTGTTGTCAATAGGGTCCTTAGGTCTAATTACTCATTGGATAGTAGCTCCCCACCTAGATAATATCACCATGATATTGTAATATCCTAAAAATTGTGCTATTGTCCTCTTTATAAGACTATTCCTATTTTTTGGGAGTACACCTATGTTACTAGGTCTCATTCCTGCACACATGACATCTAGAACTCTATATTTTACTTGGAAAATCTAATTTAGTATGCAAACCTTAATCCTCCTTATAAACATGGCATAAGTTGAAAATGTGTGTTCATTAGTAGGATAGGTTGTACATCCTCAACATCACATTTTGAAGAGAGTTTCCTACATATTAATACTCTTATGAGGGATCAAGCCTGATGTAGTAGTCCCACCTAGTGCTTGGTGCAAGTGTAAGTGAATACAATAATGAGATGGTCTTGAATGAATTGAGTGTGTTTGAGATTAAAAATATCTAAAATATGGAATTAATGATGTTGTATATGGTAGTATGAATAAGTAGGGAAGAATAGGGATCAAATACCTTAATTTTTATCAACTTGTTTCTTATATGGATAGGGTTTTGCATCTATTTTCCATCTATTCTATAGAGGTCAAATAGTCTTGTATTTATATAGATGTGTAGCTTTTGTAGATGATAAAATGTACTTAGACTAACCTTAAGAGGGGTATAAATTCAAGAATATATCCATTCAAGAGAGTTAGGGAAAGGGATACTATTACCAAGTTGGGGACACTAGCTCCATGTGGCTCTAGTGTCTTTAATGTGGCACTAGTGTCCAGCTGGTAGACTATTGGGCACACTAGGTTGGGATTTGGGAATGTTACCATAGGACTATAATTGGGCTAATAGAAGATGTTTATGGTTTTCATAATGGTTTAAAAAGTGTGTTAAAGGCTATAGGAAAGGTCCTCACCTAAATTAGGAATAGGCTATCTCAAAAAACACTATTAGAATCCAAATACCACTTTTAGGTGATTACATTTACCACCACCCTTTTATGCGATAAATATGGCAATGCAAAATGACTAGTATAAAGGAAAAAGAAGTGTACTTGGACTTACCTAGGGAGTAATGCCTATGTAGTTGAGTCTAATTATGTGAAGATGGGTTTGCATATGTGAAACATGATCTAAATAAATTACCTATGATGAAACATTCAAAAATTGGTCCTTAATTAAGATACTATAAAAAGCAAAAGACTATGCTAAATAAATTAACTAAGTAAAGTTAATTAAAGTGAGAATAAATGAATGGATACACCTTGTTGGGTATGTAAATGAATGCATGAACATAGTGACAACCTATATGTGTGAGTGTACATATTGATCAAATCATTAAATAACTTGGACTAAGATGATAGCTTGCTTAATCCTCATATGGGTGGCTCAAGAACTCAATCCAATTTTAAAACCATCATTTCCCACCCATGCTTAGCGGATCATGATGTGAATAGTTTGGATAAGATTTTAAGTGTGTTTAACCCTCTTATGTGGGTGGATCACAAACTCAAGTAGGCTATGACTCCATTATTATCCACCTGTGTGAAGTAGATGCATCTTAAACTAAAATTTACAAATTGTTAAAAGTATCTAACTATTAGGTCAACTCCACGGCCACTCAAGTATATTAGGTGGCTCTAGACCACTCAAGAATGCCAACCATTACATATGGAGTAAGGCATGAAAATGGTGACAACTTGGAATATGTTATTAAGTGTATATAATGTATAGAATGACATTTAAATTTTCATTCCATCAGATCAACCTATGTGTAACTAAGTATATGGAAACTATGTGTTGTGCACATGCCCCTAATTCAATATCTGAGTATACTAATTTTGAACTATGTAATAATGTATCTATATACCTGAACTAAATGTGGGAGAGATCATGTCATGCATGATGCCCCAAAAACTAAGAAAATGGTATGAATATGAGTTAAAATTAATGTATTTGAGAAAAATCTAAACATAATGTTGAATGTAGAGCCCATTTCAACACCCCTAAGCTTAAAATAAAATTAACAGGGCATTTTTAACATGTAATTTTTACTTACACAAATGGTGGGGTGCATTTTTTGAGTTTTCCAACCACTTCTCACATTTTTGGCACATTTTATGGAGAAGTGGGTGTGATTTAAGGTAGTTGAGAGAATCAGGGGATTATTTTTATCCCAGTTGGTTGTAACCTCCCTTATTTGTTGCCATTTTGGTGGGGATATGATTATCTCCAAGGTATGGCACATTTTTCAAGGAATTTTGGAAAGTATAAATAGGGGTGAGGGGGAACACATTAAGTATTGCATTTTGCATTTCATTTTTTGAGATTTGTATTCTCTCTTTGATCAGTTTGATCAAGTTTGAGGTGTAGCTTAGCATCTTAAGAATTCTAGTGTTAATTTAGGTTGGAGAAAGTTATCTCTGTGAGAGGTTTCTTGTTGAGAGTTGTCTTGTACTCTTGTTTATAATATTATAGAGATCCTCTTGGCTGACATAACCCACATTTGGTGAACCACATTATATCAGTGTTATGTGTGTATTTGATTAGATCTAAATTTTCTTCCATATGTCTTTGTTGTTGTGATTTTGAAGAATGACTTCCATGTTGCATGTTATTACATAATACATTAATCACTTATTCCTAATAATTGGTATCATAACTAGATTTAGTGGTTTTGATAAAGTTTTGAATCATAGGGAAAGATATTAGCTTGAGTGGGAGCTATGGTAGATAATGGTAGATCTAGAGTTGAAAAATTTAATGGGAAAAATTTTGGATTATGGAAGATTTAGATGGAGGATTAATTGTTTCAAAAGGATCTTCATCACTCTTTGATGGCGAAAGTAGATCAACCTTTAGGTATGGATCAAGCAGATTAGAATATGATCGATAGGAAATCATTGGGAGCCATACAGTTGTGCATTACATCTTTAGTTGCCTTCAATATTTTAGATGAGATGACCACATTTGGTTTGATGAAGAAATTAGGGGAATTATATGAAAAACCATCTACCTCTAATAAAATATTTTTGATGAATTGGTTATTTAATATGAAAATGTTTAAACATGGTTTTGTAGCTAATCATTTGAATGATTTTAATATGATTTTGAGAATGCTAACTTATATTGGTATTAAACTTTAATATAAAGTTAAGGCTTTATTTATTTTATGTTCCTTACCTGATAGTTGGGATAGCCTGGTTATGGTTGTGAGCAATGTCATCCCTACTAAGCAAAGTTTAAAGTTTGAGGATGTTATAAGTGTGATTCTTAGTGAGGAAATATGAAGGAAGAACACTGAGGAATCATCTTTAGGGAATGATTTGATGGTGGAGACTAGAGGGAGACAAAAGGATAGAAGTAAAGGAAACCATGGAAATTCAAAGGGTTGGGGAATATCTAAATCTAGAGCCAAGATGGTGTGCTGACACTATGCGAAAAGTGGACACATAAAGGAATGTTGGGAACTTCAAGACAAGAAGACCAAACATGAGGAGACCAAAGAGGTAAATATGACAATAGGTATTACTAGTTAGGATGCTTTAATTCTTTCCTTGGATAATGTTTCTACATCTTGGGTATTAGATTCAGGGGCTTCTTTTCATATCACCCCACATAGGCATCATTTTACTAATTATGTTCAAGGAGATTTTGGGCATGTTTATCTTGGTGATGATGAACCATGTAGCATAGTATGGAAAGGTTATGTTAAAGTGAATATGTAGAATAAGAACACATGGCTACTAAAGGATGTTAGACATGTCTCATAATTAAGGTATAATTTAATATTAGTAAGGTAGTTGGATAGTGAGGGTTATTTGGTGATGTTTACGATAGACTCTTGGAAAGTTACCAATGGTGATTTTGTAGTTATGAGAGGTAAGAGAGTTGGAAATTTGTATTTGACTAGTAGTATTGATCACTATAATTTAGTTGTTTTAAATGGAGACGCAACTTTTTGGCACTATAGGCTCAATCATATGAGTTAGAAGGGCATGGATATCTTGAAAGACAAGTTTCTTAGATTGAAATAGGTTGATTTAGACTTATGTGATGATTGTGTGTATTGGAAGTATAAGTGAGTTAAGTTCTTAAGGGTTGGACCTATGAAGAAGGAGAATAAGTTGGAGTTGGTTCACTCAAATGTATGGGGGCTAGCTTAGGTATCTTCTATTGGTGGTTTAAATTATTATGTTACATTTATTGATGATGCAACTAGGAAAGTTTGGGTTTATTCAATTAAGAATAAGTTTGATGTGTTTGAAACATTCAAGAGATGGAAAGCTTTAGTTGATAATGAATTATGTCTCAAGTTGAAATGTCTTAGGTCAAATAATAGAGGTGATTATTGTAGTAAATCATTTAATGATTATTGTTGATAGAATGGAATTCATAGGAAAATAATGGTTCTAAGGATGCCAAAAGAGAATGGAGTGTCAGAGAGGATGAATAGGACAATCATGGAGGGTGTTAGGAACATGAGGTTGCATGTAGGGCATCCCATAATATTTTGGTGGAAGCAATTAGCATAGTGGTATATCTAATTAACAAAGTGCTTTTAGTGCCTTTGGATGGATAAATACCTAAGGAAGCTTGGTATGGTAAGAAAGTTAATTATTATTTTCTTAGGGTCTTTAGATGTGAGGCATTTGTTCATGTTACCAAGAAATATATGACCAAGTTATAGGCTAAGTTTGAGAGATGCACCTTTATTAGTTATGGTGAGGATGACTTTAGTTTCTAGGTTTGGAGTCTTAGAGACAAGAAAATATTCTGGTCTAGGGATGTTGTCTTTAAATAAAAAGTCATGTGTAAGGATCAGTCACAAGAATAGGAACAAAAAGAGTACATAGTGTTTGATGATATTACAAATGGTAAAGTGTCCAAGGAGATAGTTTAAAAACCTCTTACACAAGAACCCCAAACTCCTATAGTAAGAAGGTTTTATAGGGTAAGAAGAGCCCCTAAACATTTTTCCCCATATTTGAGTTATTTTTTACTTACTAAAAATGGATAAATAGAATATTTTTAGGAAGAAATACAGGTAAATGATAGGAAGAAGTGGGAGCAAGCCATGGAAGAGGAACATAGTTATCTCATGGAGAACTAGACATGGGATTTGGTGAAGCTACCCAAGGACAAGAGAGAATTATAGAATAAGTTGGTATATAAAATCAAAGAAGAGGATGAAGAAATGAAAAGGTACAAGTCCCAGTTGGTGGTTAAGGGGTTTACATAAAAGAAAAGTATTTATTTTGATGAGATTTTTTCTCCTATTGTTAAGATGACTTCTATATGCTTGGTATAGTTACAGTAGAGGATTTACACTTAGAAAAATTAGATGTGAAGGTTGAATTCATTCATGGTGATTTAGAGGAGGAATTATATATAGAGCATCCACAAGGTTATGGGGTTGAAGGAAAGGAGAAATTAGTGTGTAGACTAAAGAAGAGCTTGTATGGTCTGAAACAAGTTCCATGGCAATGGTATAATAAGTTTGATAGTTTTATGTTGGAATAGGGTTACTCCAGGTGTCATTCTAACCATTTCATGTATGTCAAGATATTTGAGGATGGTAATTATGTTATCATATACTTATATGTAGATGACATGTTGGTTGCAAGAAAGAACATGCAATAGATTCAAGTACTCAAGAAGAAGCTTGGTGATTCCTTTTCTATGAAGGATTTGGGTGTAGTGAAGCAAATCCTTGGTATGAGGATAACTTGGGATAGGAAGGAGAGGAAGTTAATCTTATCTTAGGAAGGGTACATGAAGAAATTTTTGGAGAGGTTTAGTATGTAGGATGCTAAGTCAGTTGGGACTCCTTTGTAGGCCATTTTAGATTACCAAAGGATTAGTGTCCCAAGATAAAAGAAGAAAATCTAAATATGTCCAAGGTACCTTACTCATCAGTGATTTCTAACCTGATGTATGATATGTTTTATACTAGGCTAGATATTTCCCATGCAGTGGGAGTAGTAAGTAGGTACATATTTAATCTAGGTTATGTGCACTGACAAGTAGTGAAGTGGATTCTTTGATATTTGAGAGGAACCATGGGTATAACATTATTTTTAGTGGATAAAACACCACTCTACATAGTTATGTGGACTCAAATATGACTAGGTATTTTGATAGTAGGAGGAGTACAATAGGTTATGTATTTACTATTAGTGGTTAGTTGGATTTCCCAAATATAGAAGGTTTTGGATTTATCAACCATAGAGGTTGATTATGTCACTACTATAGAGGATAGCAAGGAGATGATTTGGTTATAATAATTAATGAGTTAGAGCATAATTAGGAAGTGAGGGGATTATATAGTGATATTCAAAGTGTTATACATTTATCCAAGTACTTTGCTTTCCACTCAAGGATGAAACACATACAATTGTGGTATCATTTCATCAAGATAGCTTTGGAATAAAACATGGTGAAGTTAAAAAAGATACATACAAGCCAAAATCCTAAAGATATGATGACCAAGGTAGTCACATTGGATAAGTTGAGGTTGTGCTCAGATTTGGTTGGTCTTTGTGAAGATTATGGAGGAGTGTTAAATTTTGTTCAAGGAAAAATGAACTCCAAGTGGGAGATTATTGAATGTGGAGCCCATTTCAATACCCCTAATTTTAAAATAAAATTAATGGGGAATTATTAACATGTAATTCTTACTTACACAAATGGTGGTGCACATTTTTTGAGTGTGCCAACCAATTCCCACATTTATGGCACATTTTATGGAGAAATGAGTGTGATTTAAGGTGGTTGAGAAAATTGGCAGATTATCTTTATCCCAGTTGGTTATAACCTCCCTTATTTGTTGCCATTTTGCTGGGGATATGCTTATCTCCAAGGTATGGTGAATTTTTTAAGGGATTTTATAAAGTATAAATAGCGGTGACGGGGAACACATTAAGTATTACATTTTGAATTTCATTTTTTGATATTTTTATTCTCTCTTCAATCAGTGTGATCAAATTTGAGGTGTAGCTTAGCATCTCAATAATTTTGGTGTGAATTCAATTTGGATAAATTTATCTCTATGAGAGGTTTCTTGTTTAGAGTTTTCTTATACTCTTTTTTATAATATTATAGAGAACCTCTTGGTAGACGTAGCCCACATTGGGTGAAGCATGTTATATTGGTGTTATGTGTGTATTTGCTTAGATATAAATTTTCTTCTATATGTCTCTGATATTTTGATTTTGAGGAATGAATTTCATGTTCCATGTTATTACATAATTCATTAATCACTTATTCCTAACACATAACTATCAAATCTATTACTATACATTTATAAATGTGTACTATAACTAGTGTACTATTATGGCTAATCTAGACTACTCTAAAGTCGGGGCTACTAGACAATAGTGCCATGTAGTGGACAATAGTGCCTTGTGGTGCTAGTGTCCTAATCTAGGTGATAATGTCTATTTATTCTAAAATCTGTGTGACTGAACTACTTTTTGAGTCCCTATTTTTTCATGTGTCTGAACTGTGTCTGATTTTTGAAAATGAGCCTGTGTGCTGAAAATAATATATGAATAGTAATGTGCGAGCATAATCTCTATGATAAACCCATATGAATTCCCCCTCTTTTGATGTTAGTTCTAAAACCTATGTAATAATTTTTCTCAACATAAGTATCTATAAAATGTGTTAGCTAGAGAATAAGTATCCAATACAATGTGTAAACATAACATCAAAATGTAAAATAATCTAAGCATAAGTAGGTAATGTAAGATGTGTGTTGTAATCTAACATTGCACAAGAGTGTCAATATAGATGTAATCAATGCATATAATAGTAAATCTAAGTAGCTACATGTGGGGATAGGGCATGATGTCCATCATAACACCGAACTAGGAAGGGTAGATACATGTTATCCCTCATGACATCAAAATAAAGTGTGTGTAAAAAGCAAAGACAAGTGTCATGGTGAAGAAGCATACAAGGAAGCATACATAAAAAACACATGATGCACAAAAGAGTGGGATAACGGTCCATAATACAAGGGACATGGGCACATGTCACTAAATATGAGAATGGAAGACATATAAAAACATATTAAAATGTCCACATATGCAAGCAACAAATTTTTTTGGATTAGATCTAAATAGAAGGACATGTTCAAATGTTCACATATAGAATCCGGAAAGCACACACAAGGGACATGGACACATGTCTATGGCATACAAAACATAGAAGTGTCATATAGCTAAAGAGAAATGGCATATTCAAATGCCTAAAAAATGGAAGAAGCATAAGAAACACAATCAAGTCTAATCTAGGAAAACTAGAAATGAAAGAATGTATAAATTTATAATAAAAATCTATATAAAAGCTAAGATATACATATGTTGAGTCTAATTAGTGATAGCCAGTTAAAATATCAGAAATGAGTAGTAATGAATATAAATATATATAAATGCATAAAATGGAATGCATAGAATGATAGGATAGAATCAGGTAATAATAATTGTGTATGAGATGCCCTCGAGTGGGGGGAGGTATCAAATGAATAAACTTGTATCAGTGTAAATGCCCATAGTGGGTAGATGATAGCAAGTCTAGATCAGTGTAGTGGTTTAGAGTCTTATATGTAATCTTTAAGAACTCAAAAATAAAAAGTGAAACATATATGTATGATAAAACTAATTATACTAAGATAACTAGCATATGTAATAACTATCAAGTAGTAGAAATATAAACATAGAAATGCATACAATCTATAAATTTTATGTTTTTTGAGTAATATTTGAATGTTTTATATTTTAACATGTTATATTATTTTATATTTTATGGATAATAAGTTATGTACAAGCAAATTAAAATAAACTATTTATAAGGATCAAGAGAGAATAAAGACTGTACAAGGGGGTAGGAACCATACTAATCAATGAGTCTCATGGGATATTCACTATCACGGTGACCTATGTCAAAAATAAGAATGGTGATCTATCATATAGTGTGAATGTTATGTTGTAGTTGAATGTTATTGTTGTAAGAATTTGAGTATTTTTTATTATTAGAATCATAATATTGTTCAACATCATAATTATAACTTGGAATACTAGAGGGAATTGCCTCATACTATGGAGTTGACCTTTTTTAATTGTACTTTGGCATATTGATTGCAATTTTCCCCTTTGAAATTGTGCTTATTATAGACATGTTGTGTTTTAGTGGCTCTTTTTCTATAAAACCTATTTTGAGATTGCTTTTTTGGTGTAGTATGATTTTGACTTTTCAACTTAAGTTCTTACTCTTTTTGTAGCATGCTCTATGTATCTGGATGTTTTGATTTGATAAACTATATCTATGACTGATGTGACTTAGGATGTTCAATGAATCCTAAACCCTGTTGACCAATATTATCAACTGCTATAATAAGAGAATTGATGACTTGGGCCTACTTTCCCAAACCTTGTCCACGATAATAAAACTTTTGTAGATATGTTTGACCAAAATTATACCATATTGAATATTGAGGCTCATTTTGGAGAGGTAGATTTGCTTTATTTATTTGTGATTATTTTACTATTTCTTGATTTTATTGTGTTTTTTGAACCTTCTATTGTTTTGAGCTATGCTTTGGTAGCCTTTTTTTATTTTTTCTAAATTTGAACCTTTTTAAATTCATAGATGTGTCATATGTTATTTGGATGATTTAACCTTTTAGGGTTTTATTAGTGTAAATCCTAAGCTAGATTAATGGGTTGAGTTGTCTAAATTAGTTAAATAATATGAAATAATTAACCACTAATTTGTTATAGTTTTTTACTTATTTTGAATTTCTAAAAATAGTAATAAATATGCATAATTAGAAACTTATCTAAAAAGTGATTGTCATGGAAAATCTAAGTTTTAAAAACTTGGTTTTGGACATGTCTAAGTGTTGTTAACTAGGTCCCTATATGTGATTTCTCACTGGACATTAGCACCCCACTTAGATAGGAGTTCCATGGTACTATAATGTCCTCAAAATGGTGTTAGTTTCCTTTTTTCAAGACTATTCCTATTTTTTTGGGAACACCTATGCCTATGTTTCTAGATCTTATTCTTACATGCATGAAGTCTAGAGATTTATAACATGCCTAGAAAATTTGATTTAGTGTGTAAACCCTAATCCTCTTTGCAAGTATGGCATGATATGAAAATGTGTGTTCATTAGTAGGATAGGATGAACATCCTCAAAACCACACTATGAAAATATTTGTCTACATACCAATACTCTGAGGAGGAATCAAGCTAGATGTAGTTCTCCCACCTCATGTTTGGTGCAAGTGCAAGTGACTGATAGAACGAAAGTGGTCTTTAATGCCTTGAGTGTGCTTGAGATTGATAATATTTGAAGTATGGGATTAGGGATGTTTTATATTTTAGTATGCATAAGTAGTGTAGAATAGGGATAAAATAATTTAATTTTACTCAACTTATTTCTTATTTAGATAGGATTTTGCATCTATTTTCTATCTAGTCTATAGAGGTCAAATAGTCTTGTACTTATAGATATTTATAGCTTTTGTAGATGATAAAATTTACTTAGTCCAACTTTAGGAAGGGAACACATTCAAAAATATATCTATTCAATAGATTTAGGGAAAGGGACACTAGCACAAAGTTTGGGACACTATCACCATGTGGTTTTAATGTCCTTAATGTGGTGCTAGTGTCCAACTAGCAAACTATTCAGTACACTGGGTTGGGATTTCGGAATGTTGTCTTGGGACTATGGTTGGGATGATAGAAAATGTATGTGGTCTACATAATGGCTGAAAAAGTGTGGTAAAGGCTTTAAGATACATCTAGGGCTAAGCTAAGAGTAGACTATCTTAAGAAACACTTTTAGCATCCAAATACCACTTTTAGGTGATTACATATATAGTACTTATTCATATAGTTTAGCATTGATTACCTCTCTTAGATCAAATGTTAGATATGAGGTCATTAGTGAATCCAGTAGTCAAATGTAATCAAAGTGAAGTAATTTAATGCTTGGGTATCCATATAATAAATTCAAGATGGCCTTCCCAATTTGTATTCTCATCTAAAACTTAGTTACAAGCATTGACTACTTCTTTTTGAGGATGATGGTCTCCCCAAGAATGACCCATTTGCTCAATTTTTTCAATTTAGTTATCCTTTTTCCATGGAACCACTCTATGTCGTCATATGTAGAATTTGTGATAGGTAGGGATAAATACCTCTACAATGTGTCTCCTAAGATATAGGTGATAGTGGTTTTGTGCTCTAGGTGGTGTAATAACATGCCTCTTGTCACTTTTATAGTGAATAATAGGTCTTGTAGGAGGTCTATATATGGCATAACCTCAAGCATGGCCACTATGAAATTCAATCCCTATCATTTGAGATGGAGAAGGTATGCAACCAATTTTCTTTGTTCTTATGTCAAATTATCCTCATGAGTGTGTGTATCCATCTAATGAATTACTTCTCATAAAAATAATTAATTTATATACTCATTGTTGAATACTATTGGATCAAAGATGATGTCTTTGTACGTGGTTAAATCCTCAATATAGAATCTAGATGGTGGAAGGTCTCCTTTGAATGTCTTGGATGAGGATGCCATAGTTAATTTACTAAGGTAACAAAGTTTTTTTTCTTTAATTTAATGGTTCATCTCTTTTATATTCACTTCATGATCAAAATTCAGGGAGATAGGGGTTGTTCTCAAGGAGGCAAGTGAGCTTAGAGTTTGTTTATTATTAATGTGCATGATGTTTGTTTCTAATTAATTTATTTAGCTTTGGAATTCAATTCCATTTTTTTCACCATTAATGTATAACATATATAAACTTGATTTTTTTTTCAATTCAAACATTTCCACTTCATTTTAATGATTATTCCATATAGAAGCTATGTGTTTATGATAGGCCATTTACTATTACCAAGTGTCATTTTGTTGCTATTTTCACTTTAGTTTACCTATTCCATGGAGGATCTTGGTATTTATGAGATGGATGTTTCATTGAAACAATATTAACCCAAATTCTTTTGAAGTAAACAAATTTTCTGAATAAAAGTTCCAAACACTTTTGTCAAACAATTTTTCCAAAACATAAAAGTTTCAAAGACCTATTCATTGAAATTTTTAATGAAATTTTTTGTCAAAAATGCAAATAATAAATATCAAAATTTATGAAAATTTAATCCAAGCCCTTTTTCCAAATAATTTCATCAATCATTTTTACCAAAGAGTAAATCTTAAACATTTTATCTGAAATGCAAAAATCCCAAAATGAAAATTTTGAGCATTTTATCTAAAGAGTGAATGATGAAATACAGAAATTTTGAAACCTAGTTTCCAAAGAGTGATCTTTTGATGAACATAAATGCTAAATACATAAATACATGGAAAATAAAGTCACAAGGGCCAAACCTATGAACATAAGTTTCAAACAAAACACGAAAATGAAACCTATGAATAAAAGTCCCAAAGATTTATTTTACGCAAATGTTTCTATAGGTGTGAGGGATTGAATATTACTGAAGATAAACTTTTGAACAAATTTTTTGAAGACCTCATTCCATAAATCTTGATACTTCACAAATTGTGCATTTTTTAAAAACTTGTGCAAATGTAAAACTTTTGAAGAGCATTAATAGGTTACTTTTAATAAGTAAAACATTCTCATTTATATTTTATAGATAGAGAGGTAAGGTTTAACATATAAATCTCTCTCAAAATAAGACTATCAAGATAGGCCTAGACCTTTCAAAACATAGTGGGTCCCTATTCCCAAAAAATGAATGGGGGTATGTTGCATACAATGAAACATTTAAAGGTGAAGTACATAGATTTGTGGAAAGTTAATATTATATTGATTAAGTTAAATTGAAACCTTATATAGCTAAAAGTACCCCCACTTTATTGTGAATGTGGTCTTAGTTCTATCTTTTGGGTTTACTAGAACTTGATTATATCTTGAGAATCTATTTAGGAAATATATCATCTTAAATATGCTTACCATTTGGATGACCTCATCTAGAAATGGAAATGAATAATTATCTATATCAGAGGCCCTATTAAGATTCTAAAAATCTACACTTATTCAAATCTCCCCACTCTTATTTTGAATGGGCATTATGTTAGCTAACTATGTGAAGTAAATTACTATGAATATTATCCCAGTTGAAAGGATCTTGTGAACTTCTTTATGTATGAGTGGTTCTAGGATTGGATTCATAGGTATTTGCCTTTGTTTAAAATGTGTTTATTTTGGATTGACGGGAATGGTATGGGTTATTACACTTGGGTCAAGGACCTTAAGGTATCCATAGGCCTAGGAAATAACATCTTTATATTTTAATATTAGCCTCATGAGTTGATCAATATCGGTTGGTTATAGTCAAGGTCAACATTGATGGTCTAAGATCAATCATAAGATCCAATATTAATGGTATTAGACTTTTGGTCCATATATCTTAGTTTCTTAGGTGGGTGCCTAGTCCTTTGAAGGTTAAACACATGCTCAATTGAGATCATTCCCTTTGGGACTCAGTTATATCTAAGGTTAATGGCACTATCATGGTCATAATCCCCATCTCCTAGATCATCCCTTTTAGCCTCATCTATGATTTGGGTTATAAATAATCTAGCATTATTGAGGAATTTAAAAATTTGTTGGTCATCCTTAAAGATCTAGAAGTTTCTGACATTGTCTGAGACTAAGGGACATGAGATTAGCTCAACAAAAAAAATCAATCCTATGTCATCCAAGGGTGTTATATTTATAGAAGAAGCTAACAATGAAATGGGAAACTAGTTTTAATCTCTATATATGGGAATAACATTAAATGCAATAAAAATATCTATAAAATAATATTCCATGTTCTTATTATAGACACCTAAAATTCACTATTTAGTGTCAAAATTAAATTTGACATGCTAACCCTTCTTCCTTTCTAAATTCAAATTCAAACTAACATTATTATCCTTCAAATTTTAAATAATTGAATAATTCTTAATTAATCAATTATGCACACATTTTATCCAAATTTATTTAATAAATATAGATTTTCCACCTCACTCAGACATCTTCCATGATTATCTCAACCATGTGTTGACTTATCCAACCACCCTTCTCAACTTCCTCAACCACTTGGTGAGTCACCTTGGGATTTTTCCACCAAATTGACCCTTCCTTGCTAACTCACTTAGCCAACTCCCCTTTTTCTCAACCTATGGAATTGGTCATCATCCTCATGGATGAGGACTACTTATCCATCAGTGATTATTTGAATAATTATAAATATTCAAATAATCTTCTACCCCAATTCGATTGATCTTCTAGAAACCTATAAATATATGTGCAATCCATCACTCTCATCCATATTTACTTGTGTTAATGAAGTGTTAAAAATTTCTCAAGTGAATCCAAGAAATCCAAAGATCATTTGCATACCAAAACATTTCATAATTTTTTTTGCATTGGCTAAGATTGAGAAACCACATTTAGAGAGCAAAACCACTTTTAATTTTAATGGACAAGGCTCACAGTGCTTTGATTGTGTAAGTTTGTGTTTTAATTTCCTTAGATTTGTACCTCTATCCTTACTTTGATTGATTTTATCTTATATTTCATTTTTTAATTGTTATATTAGCTTAGTTTACATTTCTAAATTTCTTTCACACATTTTGGCACACCCAATGGGATTATCACTCATATTTCCATATCTTAGGCATCATAGGTGTATTTAGGATCTCATTTCAATTGGTTTTTATAGTTTTTCTTGTGTACTTTCATTTAACCTTGATCTAAGAAGTTTTCAATTGTAGCTACAGGTCCTTTTCTGGTGTTTTAAAGTTTATTGTATGTATTATTTGCATAATAGTGAATTTTTAGAATTTAGTAATGAAATTATATAAGAGAATAATAAAAAAATTAGTTGTCAATTTTTTAAGTGTATTTTAGAAGTTTTGTCACTTCTAACACTTTCCTATTTATAGTTTGATTTGTCTTATCTTTTTAATTTTCTATATTTTTATGATTCCTTCAAATTATGAAATCAAATAATTTTCTAGTAAAATCATAGTAAATAGTAGTGAAATTATATCAATCAACAACAAAATCATCAAACCTAATTGTGAATTTTTTTTGTTTTCTTATTCAATGTTATTTTTAGCCATCACTGAAATCATAAAAATTGAAATTGAAATCATGTAAAATAAATATGAAATCATTATTAAAATCTTCCTATTTTATAATTCTCTATTTTTCCCTATGTCAGTGTCCTTTTATAAATAATCTTTTGTTTTGGTTTTCTAAATCTATTTTTCCTTGTCTTGCTCTATTGTTAACCATATACCTTATTAGTGAAATTGTTCTATTCATCAAAAAAATTACTTAGCCTAATCATGAAATCATTTTATTTTTGTTTTCTTGTGTTTTCTTTTTTCATAAGTAGTGGCATTGAGGATATCTTTAGTGAAATTGTAGACATAATTGGCAAAATTATTTTCTCTCATAGTGAAATTGTAAACATCATCAACAAAATTATGTATCAGAGTAGCAAAATAGGTAAAGTTATCAATCAAATCATTAAAGGTAAATATGAATGAGTTTTTTTTTATTTTCTATTTTTCATTTGATTTTATGGTTTTTGATAGCTAATAATTTCATAGCTTGTTTTGACTATGTATTTGTGAAATCATTCTAGAGACTTGGTTTTTCTATGTTTTCCATTATGTTTTGCTAACTTTTTATATTTTACCTTGGATTTTTAGCCCAATATAAATTCTAACAGTTTGATTGACACAAAATTAATAAAAACATATAAAGAGTTAAACAAACCAATTTTTTATTTATTTCTAATGTTTTCTTTTTTCAATTTTTCTAACAAGCTTTTTCCAATTTTAGTTTTTCATTTTATTTAGTAATTATAAAACATTTTTTTTGGAGTTAATTAATCTTGTTTTTTCCATCATTTTATGTGTGTCCTAATTTTTTTGTGTATGTTCTCTTCTTGATGTCACATTAGAGATGATACTTGAGAATCAAAAGCAACACTTGTAAGTTGTGTTCCCCAAGATAATACTTATGCATATGTTTTTCTTTCAATATCACATTGGTGGTGATACTTGAGAATCATAAGCAAGTGTTTCCATTTTTTATTTTTATTTTCTTAGGGGCTATATCAACCTTGGATTTCATCACTATGCAGTAATCCAAACCCTGTGTACTAGTGCTGTATATAAATTGAGTGTCAACTATTTCAAAGGCCTAAGTAGTGTTATGTTTTAAGCACACTATGATATAATGGGATTTCATGTTCTAATACCCAAATTCTTAATAGTTGTCTCAATTTTTTTATATTGATGTCAACATACTAAGACCCCTATAGTTATGTTAGTAATTTTGGGATAAACCAAATAGTGTGTGTTTGTTAAATTAACTTTTTACATGGATTTGGTCCTCATCATACCAAAAGGTATATCAAAGACTCCCCTAGTTTCACTTGTGTATACCTTAATCCTAGGAAATCCATTCCATATATTTAATTCATAGTAAATTGGTTAACAGTTAGTGTTGAGAATTTACTTCCCCTGCACCCTTGAAACTAAGCTTAGTCGACCATGGGAATGGAAGGATCCTCCATGGTTAGTGCCTTGAAATATTAGTCCATAGCTAATGTAATGGACAAGTCATTGACATGGGAATCCTATGGGTTATTTAAGTCCCTTTTTACTTAGATTTTTCACCTTTTTGTGTAATTACAAGAGTTTTTTGCATAGAAATTATTTGTTTGTTCCCTTGTGATTTACCATGTACTAAAAATATTTGAATGAAAACAAATATACTTTTGAGTCTTTTATCCACAAAACTATAAATTCAAACATTTAAATTCAAAACTCAAAATAATTTAGTTGTTAATCAAATTTTGTATTTATTTTGGTCCTTTTGTATTTCTTTGTCAAGACTTTCTTAAGTCAAGCAATTTTCCCTAGAACTGTCACCCATAATAAGGAACATGGATATGCTTAACAATATTAAGGAAAAAGAGGAGACTTTTGAGAATGACCCCTTCAAATTTGGTATCTAAGGATGCTACTACACCCTCAACCTATAGTTCATATAAGGATATGTGTGGCTAACTTGTGGCTTACACACCTTCATACTAGCTTGTTTTATTTATCGATGTTCTTAGTATGGTCATTATATATAATAACTATTATCACTTGGATATTTAAATTTTTAGGATATTAAAATACTCTCCTCATCCAAGTGGCACAATGGAATCACCTCTAGGCTTGTGGGCAGCCTAAGGAATAGGGTAAGTCTCTAGATAGGGCTAGTTCTCTTGATGTACCACTAGGGATTGGAACTAAGACTAACTTTGGGGGATGAAAATGGAGAAATAAACTAAAATAAAAGATAAAATAATGGAGTTGATACACCAAATTTATTTATGACATACAACCATATGCATATTACACTTGAGACCAAACAACAAACTAAACATACACTCTTCCAATCTACAACTTCTCACATCAATGTTATATTATGAGGTCAAGATGAACATATAGGCTAAGAAGACTAAAAAAGTCCTTGAATGGCATAGATAAAGAGACAAACCAATTTAATCCTTGACATATCTCAAAACACTTCGTATGGCCTACAAGAAGAAGCTTTCCAACTACAAATAGGTTGTAAGAATGAGCTAACATGCTAAGGAAACAAGAGTGTCACTTAAGAAAAATCATTCATTAAAATGGAACACACTATGAGTAGTCATATAAGAGGTAACACTTATTAATTTTATTGATCAAAATGTATATAAATGATAAGGTCTTATCCATACTTAGGTGGAACATCCTATACAATGCAAAAATGGTTAACTCTTATAGAGTTTGACAGAGAGAGAGAGAAAGAGAGAAGTCCAAGGGTCATAAGGAAACTTTTAAATCTAATAATATCAGTTATACATGAATGGTAATATTATATGGATCAAAACATGCAAGTTCAAGAGCAATCAGTGTTAATCCAAGTCATAAATCTGATGAAAAGTGATATAAAACTCCCCATTTTGCATAGAAAAACTACCTTCATGATTGCCTCTATTTAGAGATATTGTAATTAATAAATATAAATTATAATTATTTTAATTAAATTTAGGTAAATCATACATGCCTCTCCATTCATTTTTTTCATTCCTAGTCCTCTAGAATCAATTAAAAGTGAGCCATCATTATCTATAGTTTAAAAAGAACTCCTCTCATGCTACCTTCACACTTGGCTTCCAAATTGGATTTATTTGATAATTAAAATCCATGTAATGGAGTTAATGAAAATTTTAAATACTCTTTATTTCCTTATAATAATCAAGGAAACCTTAAAATTCCATCCACTTGAAGTTTTCACACTTCTCTCTAGCTTGTGTAATATGCCAAATTTGATTGTTCGAGTTAAAACACCTAGTTGGGGCACTTAGAATTTGATTAAGGGCATGAAATTAATATTTATAGTTATATTAAGTATTAATATTTCACCCAAATTTGGTTTTATCTCTGGAATCCTTCTAGAACCTATAAAACACAAAAAATGGTCAAAAAGATTCTATTTTGCACCCCATTCATACAATTCCATACAACTGATCATGGTGTGAAGTATCCTAATGGAGTCCTATAAAACTATAATAATCATTCTAGACAAAATATTTCATTTTATCATCTATCCAACTCCATTTTCTCAAACTAGTCTTGGTTAAGGGTTTAGTAGAGTTTTAGGCATATTTTTGGTCTTAAGGTTGGTTCATAAAATTTGGAAATCCAAAATTTAGAAAAATTTCATAAAAATTGTGTTTAGGTACCCTAATAACATCTTTTAATTCCTTTTACTCCCATGCAAAACATCATGAAATATATGAGAGCTTAAAATTCTCCCATCGAGCTTGATTCTCCACTTTGCATAGGTCTAGGGTAGCTCTAAGCCAAAATGGATTTCCTTGTTTCTTACCATGCACTTAAAAGGAATTAAAACCTTTTTATCCATTCCATAAAAATTACCAAATTCATTTTAAATCTCTTTAAAGGTTGAAAAATAAGTTGGTACCTTGTTTGGATTTAGGCCTAGTCATATTTGGTAGGTTTGTCTACACTTTAAAGTTAAAAATGACTCATTTAATGTTTATTTTTCCTTAAAATAGATATTAAAAAAAATTATACATCCCAAAATCATGAAAAAATCCATTATAAATCTCACCTAGATCTAGAAATCAAAATGGCTTACCATTTGACACTATCCCCAATGTTGATCTAATGGGCTTCATTAAAAACTTGAGGGCTCAGACCATTCTACCATGTTATACCTCATATAATTGATCTATTATGATGTAATATATTTCATATAACCTTATAAACCCATTTTCAAGGTTCAAATACCCCTTCACCCATCCATGTATCTCCAAGACTCAAGACTACAAGTTTGATGTTTTAAGGGAAGTACCCCCTATTTGAGATAAAACAAGGGGTACTTCCCCTATTTTTATAAGAAAAAAATAATTTTATTAGTTTATATATTTATTAATTACCATATAAAAAAATTCATCTCCTGGTCATCTCATATGACCCCTCAAAACTATAAATTCCAAGACTGGTTCCTAGGTAGAAGACTATATGCAAAAAATGTCAAAATAGACTATGTTTACATCTTTTTGGTCTCTTTTATATGCTTGTGTTTCATCATTAATGGAATATAAATGTCTTTATATTCATTATTATTGTGTATTATGTCCCTTTTACACTTAAACTCTGCTTATACCTTCACATTCTTTGATTCAGTCAAGACTGAGTACCTTGTTGTACCTTGACTGAGACAACCATGTTTCTAACTATTGTAGGTTTCATGGGATCCAATGAGGCTTGGTTATAGTGTTGAAATATCCATAAATCATTAGAATATTTTTATTACTCTAGAGTCTCTCCTTGATACTTATCTTACAATCTCTTTAGGTTCATAACTGGGTCTCTCCTTGAATCACTAAGACACCCCTATCTTTTAGGCCTACCTATAGGCTACCTTGTTCAAATAAGTTTTTTCATGATATTTAGAGGCTCTTTGTGAAGCATGAAAACCCCATTAACCCTCTCACACATTTAAATTACTTGTGAACTCTTTATACTCCTAATAGATTTACTTATTTCCATGATTGAGACAACCTTATTTATAACTATTGTAGGTGTTTATCTTCAATTTGAGGGCACCCATAGATACTAAGAAACCCAAATATTTCATATCAACTCTCTCTATCTGATGATTCATTCTAGTCTATAAATTATCCTTGTATACCATAAAATCCATTTAATTATTAAGGCATGGCTTGAAATTTTGATATTAGGTGAAAAGTCTATTTTAGGGTTAAAAACTTGTAGGTGGATACTTTTAGAGCTAAGTGTGCATGTAGGTGTCCATGCCTAGTTTGACCTTGCTTATGATGCTTAGTGATCACCTTGATCTCATTTTGGTCATATGGTGAATTTTCTAACTTTAGATCACCTTTCAAAGATCTTATAGTATTAAGGAAGCATCAGTATTTGGGGTTAATGTTTCATGCCCTACTGTAGGTATGAATCATCTATACAATGGTCACTTATAGACAGTCATGGATCATAAAGGGACACTTGTCTTCACCTTTCCTTGATCATTTTCATTAATTTGACCTCATATCACTAGTTTAGGACCCTTATTCATAACCATAGCTCAATTTTACTCCTTTGATGCTCAAGTTACTATTGCCTTCACAACTTATAGATATTATTGCATGTTTTTAGTGTCTTCTAAGGCCATTTTGAGGCTTAAAACCTTCCCCTTGCACTGATATTCTATCCTCCATTCTTTGTATGGGTATTTTACATGATAAATAATACTAAATATACTCATTTATATGTCCTAAGGCCTTATATATTCTCCTCTTATGATATCAACAAAATATTTGGGTGCTCTATTTTCATAGTTTAAGGATTTGATCCCAAAAATCACCTACCATCCTTGGAAAGGTTTCTCATAGTTGTTTTTCGATCTTAGAACCTCATAAAGGTTTTTCATGATCTCTTCAATATTCAATGTCTCTATTTAAGGTTCAACCACATACTTTAATACCCTATTTAGTACCTCAATCCCTTGATTCATCACCTATAGGTGATCATTTATTAGTATACAAGCAAAGAATGTAACCATGAATAGTGAGTATTATAATTGGATTTAAATGGTTTGAGTACCCATATTAAAATATTCAAACACATTACACCACCTTTAATGTCTTGAAACCACTATAAAATATTCTATCATATCATGACATCATCAGAAGATCCATTTGTGTGTAAATGAATCATATATAGTAGCAAGTGTGGAATGGAGCAATAATAATTTTATAAAAGGCCACATGGGAAACTCAAAACTATTTTTATCCTTCCAAACACTTGATTGGTTCCAAACACCTCTTGAAAAAATTCCTAAAACATCCTTTAAACATGGAAGACATTTGAAAACACATGGAACAAGGTAGGTAGCAAGTTGAATGATGGGTTCCTTGTCAAACTATGGGGTTGTGAGACCAAAACTTGTAAATAAGTGAACCTTATGGCATTTCAACATGGAATACACCATTTACATTTTAAAATAAGCCTCTATATTTAACCCAATCCTATGCAAATGGAAAATTGACTAAAAATTACTCATGGTGGTTCCCTCTTGCAAAGTGAGCTATAAGCACATCAACCCCTCATGAAACATGAAACCAAGTGTGGGTAACATTGGATAATTAATTAAAAATTCTTATAAATCAATCTTAGTGAGTTGTACAGAATCTCCTACACAAGACCAAAACCTGAAGGGTGTATAGATGAATAGGTAGTTTTGAATATTCAATGTCAAATAGATGATTCATAAAGCATAATTTATCATTATAAAAATTATTGATATTAAAATGGAGGTCTCTAATTTTATAATATTGCCCTAAGATAATTTTTATTGAAACCCCCTGTGCTGACCATACCAAGCAAGAACTTGCAAGTCACTTCTTTATGCCAAAAAGAGTGAAAAAGAGAGAATAGTTTTGAGAATAAAATAGAACTTCTAGATCAATTAAAACATGTAAATTAGTGTAAAAGATCTGAAGAGTCACATTTCAACCTTATCTAAGTGGTACACTTCCCAAGGAGGTTATACAAGTGCCAAACTCACTATTTTCTTTAATAAAACTACCTTTTTTGAGTAACCTAATAATTTTCAATTAGTGACAGTTACTATAGACCTAATAGGACACATGGCACATGATAAAACTCTTTAACTCTTGCACATTTTACAAGAAACCCGTACAAAACATTAAATGCACTATTTTGACCCTTGAAATGACCCAAAATGACATGAGAGACTAATGAAATAAGTGACCAAGGTTAATTTAACATTGAATGGCATCAAATGACCTATGAAACACCTTATGACAATATATTATACCCCCTTATAGGCTTAAGATTCAAGTTTTTTTAATAGCGGTGCCCAAATTTAACCTAAAATTCAAATTTGGTCAACAATAACCATGGCTAAATAGAGTATATATAGGAGGTAATGATTCTCATTTTATCATCATATTATGAATTTTGTCCTTATTGAATTATTTTTGAGGTTGCCCCTCAAAGTGGCTTAGTCATAATATTCAAATATTTTTCCCTTTCACCAATTGTCATTATGGATCTACTTATTTTGCTCTTAACTTTATGATATATAATTTTATTATTTTAAATCATCTAATTAATTTCATTATAAGTGGTATCAGAGATTTGATTTGGGTAAGTTTATATGGTGCAGTTTTTTTTAATCTAGCTTCCTAAGCATTAGACAACTGAAAAAACATAACTTGTGATCTAGGAGGAATTGAATCTTTCCTAACTACAAATTTCTTCGTGATTTTTTTTACAAAAAAATAAAACATTTTTTTGAGTAAAAAAAGTCTAGAATTTTTTTACCTTATGAAAATTAGCATTAATTAGATTCATCTCTACAAGATGATCATAATAGTATTGTCTATTGATACATTTTTTAGGTCAAAAATTTTCACCTTTGTGTATAATAACAGTAGTTGGATTCATCTCGGTGAGATGATCGTAATGGTGTATACCATCAATACACTTTTTTTAGGGTTATCACCCTCCTAGATTTTATGCATTGCTAGTCCAAACACTTATGGATGTGGAAAAGGGAAATAAATTCTAAAAACTCTTCAAAAGTATGACATGGAGTCTAAAACTTCTGATCTATTTTAGAGGTAGTTCAATAGCTTAAGTTAGAGTTGTAGGTCATGGTGAAAAATATGATTTTGATATGGCTCAAGGGGACCTAGATAATGTGATGGATCAATTACAATAAATATCTAGGCAATTGGCTAACTTGTCAACTCAACCACTATAAAATAAACCTCTACCACTTTAGTTTGGTTCTCCTCCTCCAAATAATATCAACACCAATCCTAGACCTAAGCTGATGTTGCCAAAAGTGGATCTACATAATTTTGATGGTAATGATCCACTCACTTGGATCACTCAAATTGAAAATTTATTTAATCTTCATCAGACTCCATGTTCTTAAAAAGTGGTTATGGCCTCTCTACATATGGAACTTGAGCCATTCATTTGGTATCACTAGTTGTGTGCTCAAGATAAAAAGAAGGGTGTGCCATTTTCATGGTCAATATTTATTGAAAATTTTTAACTCCACTAGTTCAATAATGTCTCTAAAAACTACTTTAGTTAGCTAGCCAACTTATACCAAATCAAGATTGTAAAGGACTACATTTGTCAATTTTAGAATCTATTCTTATGTGTGGTAGACATCATTGAAGAAAATTTGGGTGGTCTCAAAGATATCATTCAATTAAATATTTGCATGTTTCATCCCAATACTATATCTAAGGTCATACCAAGGGCACACATGGTTAAGGAAAAAGAGTTGAAAAAATGAATACCTTTCACCAATGTTCATGAATGCACCTTCTCAACACCATAAATTAAGTAGCTTACCATATTGACATCTGAAAAGGTATAATAAAATCATGCAAAAGGTTTAAGTTTTGCTTGTGAGATAAAATAGAACAAAGTACATCGATGTACTAAAAATATGTTGTTTTACATTGATGGTGCCAATGAGGAGGAAAAAGATGAGGAGGCTTTAAGGGTAGGTTTGGAAGAACTTGAGGATGAATCTAAAGATTCTCAACCTATTATTTCCTTTCATACACTTTTTGGCATTAATACTCCTAAAACTCTTAAGGTGATATGTTTCCTAAATAAATAGAAGGTAAATATGTTAATTAACTCTTGGAGTACACACAACTTCATCAACAGTAAGTTGGATACTCACTTGAACTATTTGATTTACCCAACTCTAGAATTTTAGGTCATGATTTTAGATGGTGGTACAATCAAATATTCTATAAAATACCATAGCATTAAGTTTACTATGGTGGTATAATGAAGACCTTATATTATGGGTCATCACTTTCAAATAAAGACTGATCATGATAGCCTCAAAGATTTTTTGGGACAAGGATTATCATCTGAATAACAATAGAAATGGGTGATTAAAATGTTAATCTATGATTTTTAAATAGTGTATAAGAAAGTAAAGATAATGTGGTGGAAAATACCCTTTCCCAATTAGATGAATCAGTTGATGCATTGTTATGCACCATGACTATGTGGTAGGTAGATTAGCTAGAGGAAGTAAGATCTAAATGTGAGAATGATAGTGCTACCAATGATTTTAATCAAAATATTCATTAGGTTTCTGATGAATATCAAAAATTACATGGAAGAGGAACATATTATGGTATAAAGATAGATTATACCTCTATAAGTATTCTCTCCTCAAACATAAAATTCTTTAGAAACTTCATGCCTCTCCACTTAGAGGTCATTTTGAATTTTTCAAAACATATCATATAATCAAACATGATTTATTTTAGGAATGACTCAAGGGGATGTCTATAAATATGTGGTTGAATGCATGGTATGTCAACAAAACAAAGATGAAACCATTAAGACCCCGTGTCTTTTGAAGCCTTTATCCATCTCTAGCCAATTTTGGGAGGCTATTTCCATGGATTTTATTACATGGTTACAATGGTCTGAGGGTAAAAATGTTATCATGGTAGTTATGGATCAACTCACCAAGTATGCTCATTTTTGTTCCTTATCATGGTTATTTGTTGCCAATATAGTAGCTTCTTTTCTCAATATAGTTCACAAATTTCATGGTACTCTAGAGATCATTGTAAGTGATCGAGATCCCATATTTATGAGTAATTTTTGGATTGAATTCTCTACATGTTTGGTCACTAAGCCATCTCATAGCTCATCCTATCATACTCAATCTAATGAAAAAATAGAGGTAGTCAATAAATTTATAGAAGGTTATCTTCATTATTTTATTTTTGATAAACATGATAGATGGGTTCATTATCTACCACTTATTAAATGGTGGTATAATACTTCTTTTCACACTTCTTCCAAGATGTCTCTCTTTGTGGTATTATATGAGCATCAGACCCCATCCATCATTCATCTTTGATAATGCATCCTAAGGTTTGAGCTAGTGAGTAACACATTCACCATCAATAAGAGGTGTTAGTTATTTTTCAAGAAAATTTATCAATGACACAAAATTGAATGAAACAACAAGCAGATCAACACTACATTGAGTGGTATGTTAGCATAGGTGATTGGGTATTTGTGTGGTTATAAATTTATAAGTATGTCTCTAAATCAAAAAATAAGGATAAAAATTTTCACCTAAGTATTATTACCCTTACCATATCTTGCAAAATATTGGTAGTGTAGCTTACAAGATGGAATTACCCCCATTAACTTGTATACATTTGGTATTTCTTGTATCTTTCCTAAAGAAACTAATTAGACATAGAGTTCCCACTCATAATTAGTTACCTAAATTTAATGAAGAAGGCCAAGTCATTCTAGAGCCTGAAGATATCCTTCGCACATGCACTAAGTAACTATGGACTAGAGCCATTAAGAAATATTTAATCAAATGGAAGAACTCCAATCTAAAGATGCAACATGGTAAGATGAAGCATTCTTATAAAAATATCCTAGTTTGATTCAATGTTGAGTATAATGTTTTTTTCAAGGGGATGGGCATGTTACTCCCTTAACCTATAGTTTATCTAGGGATATGTGTGGTCAATTTTTGGCTTACACACCTTCATATTAGCTCATTGAATTTATCAATGTTCTTTGTTCTTAGTATGGTTGACTTATGGAATAACCATGGTTAAGTAGAGTATATATAGGAGGTAATGGTTAGCCTTTTATAATCATATTTTTAAATTGGTTCTTATTATATTATTGTGGAAGATTCCCCCTTGAAGTGTCTCAATAATAATATTCAAGTATTCTACTCTTTCACTAATTTTTATTATGGATCTTCTTATTTTGCTCTTAATTATGTGGTATATAAGTTTGTTGTTTCAAATCATCTAAGTAATTTTCTTAAAACCACCAAAGTCATCATGTATAAATACATGAAATTTATGACCATAAGGAAGGAGGGGGAGTACACCAAGATGAAGGTATCCCCAAGTCCATTTTGCCTCCTTCATTCAACCAATACATTATGACTAACAAAGATGAAATTTTTCTTCAAGATTTGATCTTAGGGGCTAAATTTCCATCTAATTTTGATGTCCAAAACTTTAAATATTTGATTTCTAATAACGATTATTTGTTACCTATTCACAACACATCCATCTCAATAATCTATTTAGTGGGTAGTAAGTCTCATGTAGGTTCCTCCAATCCCAATCCCCAATTCTCCTAAGATGAAGGGAAATCCATCCTTCATGAGGAATCCTCCCAAGTGAGTTATGGGCTTTCTAAGGAAACCCATGTTCATCATATCAACCAAGATATTACAAATCTGAAACCCAATCAAATAAACATTATTTTGGTAATCCAAATTTTAACACCCATCCTAATTTGAGTGTGAATTCTAATTCACCCTCATTTATCCCTCAATACAATCCAAACTTGAATATTCATTCAAATTTATTGAATATCAATCAACCCAATCTGAATTTGAATGTTCATTCAAATTCACCAGTCATAAATCCAACCAATCCAAAATTAAATGTTCAATTAAGTTTGTCCATCACAAATCCACCAATCCAAACTTTAATGTTCATTCAAATTTACTAATCACCAATATAATCAATAAAAAATTTAATGATCATTCAATTTTATCAATCACAAAATCCAATAATCCAAAATTTAATTTTCATTCAAGTTTACCAATTTCTAATATGAGATTGAATACCATTTGGGTTCACCAATCAATCCCAATCTAGGACTTTATAGCTCACCAATCTACCAATCATCATCAAATCCAAATGTGGATATTGATTCAAGTGCACCCATCAATCCAAATCCAAATGTTGGTTTAGGAAATGTACAAAATCAATTTTACAATTTGTATTCTCTTTTATGATTTGTTCTATCTAATTTAAATTAATCACTAACCAAAACCACTCCATTTAACACTAATCCAAGCTCTAGCCAACCATTCAACCCTAACACCCATTCAAACTACATGTTTGGTTCACACCAAAATCAAAATTTAAACCAAGCTAATCCAAATCCACCTTATCCAACCAAACCTAATTTGTTTAACCATTCCAAATTTAATTTTAACACAACCCCAAACCAACCTAATCCTATTTTTAACAAAATATCCAACCAACACAACCCTCACTTTATCACCAACCCAACCTAAACTAAACCAACACAAATCCAAACCAATCCAATCCAAATTTAAATTTAAACAATTCCAACTAAACTAGTTCTATTTTTAACACTAATCTAACCTCAAAAAACCTTATATTTTCCACTAACCTAAATAAAATTACACATTTTTAACATGTTAATTTTCCCAACCTACTTCCTACTCACTTCATTAACAATCCAACCCTAAACCAATTTGCATAAACAAAAAAAATTGATTCATGGGTCAACCTTCTAATTTGTATACCTCTTCAATCTAAATGACTTAGTTATCACCATACTTTATTCAAGAGTTTCAAAACATGAAAGATAGGGGTCAAGGCTTGAAATATGGCATTGTTTCATGGAAAAAATAATATAAATTTTAATAAATTTGTTCTTACTCATATAGTTTAATTATCATGACAACACCTTTCCCTAAACATTTGACCTTCCAAAATTTGACAAACATAAAGGTAAAGGTGATCCTAGGGACACCTTAAGTAATTTTATCATGCATGTGCAAATGTTTCTTATAGCAATGAGTACTTGTTGAGAATATTCTAGTGAAGTCTTGGGGGTCAATCCCTTAAATGGTTTTCATGCCTACCTAAAGGATCAATTTTCACATTTGTAGACTTATCTAAGAAGTGTGTTCATTACTTTTCATACAATGTCGAAAAGGACTTGACCACACTTGACCTACACAACACTAAATGATGCAATGGTGAAACCTTTGCCTCCTTAAAAATATGGTAGGCATTATAAATCCATTTTTTGTGGTATTTTCTTGAAATTGAACTTGTAATATTTATGAACAACCTTAACTCAAACTTGGTATATCACTTGAAACTACTTTATCCAAGTTATTTTGATGAAATTACTGAAAAGGGAGTTCAAATTAAATGAACTTTAATCACTAGAGGTGTTATTAAGATATTTAAACTCAAGAATAATTCTTCAAAACAACATGAAAAATCCATGTTCTTTGCCAAGAAAAAGAATTTCATAGGTGATGGTGTGAATGGTGTCTAATAAATACAAAACCCACATAGATAAAAAAAATTATATACCCAACCCATTAACAACATTACTATTCTCAATTGTCAACCAAGACAAGAAAATGACAAACATAAGTTCACCCAATTGGGTGACTTTTATGAATCAATTTTTTAAAAGTTGACCCAAGCTAACAAGATCATTTAGCCTAACATCAAGCCTTTTGAAGACAATATTCCTAAATCTAATTGGTAAAAATAATATGAATGCTTAGAGTACCATAGGATAAAGGTACACTCTACCAATAGGTGTATACACCTTAATAAATATGTCCAAGATCTTATAGATCAAGAGGATATAGACATCAAAAAACACCCATACACAACATCTAATAACCAAAAATTCGGTATATATAAAGACCCATTACCCAAACATGAGTAAGGTAATAGTGAGAAAAATCAAGAGTTCACCCAAGTAAGTAATGTAAGCCAATCCAATCATCATTTTGACTCCATATTTAATTGTGTTGATTATGCACATAATCATGTTTTAGTCATTAATTGATAAGCATAAGATTGTGTTTTTACCATAAGTTGTGAAAAATTTACCATTCCTAGTGCATCATCATCTAATGTTTTAGATTAAGGTAAAAACAGGTTTTGAAGGGACCCCAAAACCCTGAAACAAAGGGAGAAGGATAAAATAGAAATGTCCATAGGCAAAACCTAAAACCTACTTCAAAGAAGTATCAAAATCAGGTTTTACATGGACCTGAAACCACCATTAAATATAATCAAAAGACTAACCCTAGGTTTTTTAGAGACCTAGAAACTCCATAGTGATAAGGAAACAAAAAACCAAGAAATGGAACCAGATATTACATCCAACTAAAAGAACCAAGACCTATTCTTCTAGTTCCAAAATCATCTTCACTACTTCCTTACCTTTCACAACAGTGTCCTGAATGGCTGTAGCCGCCGACGTGGCTCCCTCTTACATTTCTTTCTTTCTTGAGCTCTGTCTTGTTCTCTTGCTTGGCCCCTCCAAGGATTTGATTTCCTCATTTGCTCATTTTCTAATGTTTACAGCAGCTACACATATGCTAGAGGTAACCTCCTCCATCTTCATTCTGCTTTCCTTAATGAGTTCCCTTAGGTTGTTCTCATAGTCTTTGAGTTTGATAGGAATATCCCTCATCTTCTTTTCCATGTTATTTTTTTTTGTTCCAAACTGCTTCCTAGTTATGTTCCATTATTTCCATTTTCTTCTTGAGTACCATTATCTCCTTATACATCCATGAGTCAAATTGAAGGATAGCATCTACTTTGCACTTGGCCAAGCTCATAGGGGGTGCCTCCCATCATTCTACCTTATATCACTCCAATATTTTGTGTTCTTTTTTGGACTATTTTCAACTTCTTCCATATGATCCTCCCTTTTCGTTCATTTTTGTTCCTTAATTTCAACAAGGTTTTCATTTTTGTTACAATCATCCTTAACTTGAGCTCCCATTTCCATTACTTGGTTGACAACCTGAACTAGATTTTCCTTCTCATTTTTTGAAGCATAGTCCTCAAAAAGATCATCCAAATCTTTATCAGTTTCCCCAAACACTTGTTGGTTTGCCTCAGGATCATGGTTGTTGTTTTTAGTTTTTTCCTCTATAGTGACTCCTTTCTCATTCTTGTCTTGAACTTCATCTTCCTCGCTGGAGCTTGATTGCCTACTTTCTGTTCCTCCCTCTTCCTCCATGCTCTCCTCCTTAGAAATTTCAGTGCTTTCCCACTCTATTTCCTCATCTGTAGTCTGATTTTTAAAGCTAGGGGATTTGGATTTAGTTTTTTCTTTCCCTTTTGCTATTTCGTTCTTGTTACTCTATAAGTCCTTATTTTTATCCGAATAAGGATTCAGTATAATGGCCTTGTTTTTGCAGTGACCTTCAATTATTAGAATTAATCCCTCATGTAATATAGGATGAGACTCCTTTTTCCTATGAGTGAACAGACTTTGGAGCAAAGAGAAATGCAAATAGAAAGGAAAGGATATTCTTACTTTGTGTCTGAAGTGATTAAGAAATACAAAGTGAAATTTGTGGACTCTTTTGCTTCTTCCATCAACTATGAAATACTCATGGATACAACATAAGACATCTCTCCAGATTCCCTTAATCTGCTCCAAGTCAAAAAAGTCCCCACTCTTTTCCAACTGTTGCTCCTCAAAATCTGTCTTTGGGAATTTGCAAAAAGCCTCATTTGAAATGATAGTCTGCTTTGAGAATTGTATTCCCTCAGTTGAAAGCCCTGTGACCTCCACTATGAATTCCTTAGTGAGATTCACTGTGATGCCATGGAGGGTAACCCTGTCGTCAATCCAATTTTTGAAAAAAGCCATTGTAATATGGGGTTTTGAACCATGTAGCTCACAACCTTCCCTCTCTGAAGGATCTTCTAGACATCTTGTTTTGCTTTCCACTCTTCACAATTTTCGGGTTCCTGCTTCCTTGGTTAAACATAAGTAAATTATAGATCATCTTGAAAATACACATACCAACATTTCCATCTTATAATTTTTTGAGACTTCACTTTATATAAATACATTTTGTATAAAGTCCTATAGGAATATAATGTATCATAAGACATCAATCCATATAGCTTTAAAGCATTAGTTGGAAATATATTCGCTAACAATCAGGTCACATTCAGCCATTCTTATGTCTCCCCTTTGGGATCTTTTCATAATCTACCATTGTATATAGATGTCATCATCTTTATACATAAGGTATAGAGGGTGTTTATAGATAATGGCTTGGCTTTAAATTTATGTACATTGAGTTTAATTGAACATTTAGGATACTACATAATAACATTAGAATATAACATTATCATAATCAAGGCATATGATAATAATGATTAGCATTATATGGGTATCATTTATCTTCCCTTGATAGTGGGCCATGTCATATAAGAAACATTAGTCCATGTGCTTGATCTTGATTTACTCTACAATTTACTCCTTATCCATCCATGGATATATTTAATGAATGTTGTACCCTCTACTTTACACCGATGTTTGAAATTCTCTCATGATGCCATGGAAGTCACCATCATAGGTGATCTTGAACCCTTCCAATATTGTAAATTATTGGAAAGTCATTATCAAAAATCTAACTATATTCATGTTACTGAAGACAATTTTACAACTATTGATGAATCACATACACTTGAAAATTTCATCCATCGTAATACTCTATTTAAAACACCTCATCTTGGTGGTTGGTTAAACACACCATCTACCTCCACTTCCATAGAAACACCATTTACCATTCAAGCTTCTAATAAAAAATATACTTCTAAAGTTACTCCATATCCTCCATCGTAATTAAAAATCATTAATGAAGGCATGGGTGAATACAAGATCCAAGATTCTAATTACACAAACATAATTCATGTCTTCACATAATCATGGTAGGCCCCATTATTGATGGGACACTCAAGTAGTTTATAAACATGGAAAAACAAAATTTGTATAAGTTGGTCTTCTTTCTGATGAACACATTAAATATTCAAGTCCTTCCTAGCTTTACTCTGATGAATTATCTACTTGTTTCATTAATAATAAATATCCCATAGCTAAATCCATTATGTGTAAAATAATGAACTATAAAATAAATGGCCTTGATCTTCATGAACAAGGATTAATATAGCCTATAACATTAAAATATAATGAAAACTCCCATGGCATAGGGTTTAATCCACTCAAAATAAATACCATGATTTTCCTAAGTGACTCTTCTAGTGAGTCAGAGGAATATTTTTCAAACAGTGAAATGGATTCCATTTACATATGCTTTAAAGACCTATCTTTAACCAAAATTTTCCATGAAAATGTCATTTTGACACTTTACCTCATATATCCATATTTAATCCAATGGGGCAAATATGCAACAAATATACTTGATCATTTTCAAAATGATGAAGCAATTTTAGAATTTTTTGGAACAAGAGAGCATATTCCGACAAGCAACCATAAGAAGGGATTTTCCTTTTAGTTAGATGATTTTACATATTTTTGGGAATAATTATCATATAACCAAATTAGTTCAACATAAACATCACATAAAAATGACCTAGAAGAGGAAATCAATATTTTGTCACCACCCCCAAAGTATCAAGAAGAGTCAACTATCTTAGTTAAGGGCACTATTTCCATCAACATTTAAACCAAATAAAATCTAAAAATAATCATGCTTATATCTTCCATAACTCAATAACAACAAGAAATACTAATTATTTTACTTAGATAATTATTAAATGTATTTGTATGGTCTTATGCAGATATGTTGGGCTTGATCCTTCAATATTTTTTCACTACTTTTTGGTTCATCCAGATGTAAAATCCATGAAGTGAAAACTTATAAAAATTAATCCTAAGGTTATATTATTAGTAAAGGAAGAGATAAATAATTAATTAGAGTTTGGTTTCATTTTCCCCATCAACTATTTATATTAGATAACTAGTATTGTACCAGTGTCAAATAAGCTAGAAGGAATTAGGGTTTATACAGACTTCTGATATATCAACAAAGTATGTCCTAAGGATGACTTCCCATTTCCAAATATAGATATTATTATGGACTATACCATAGGTCATGAAATGTTGGAACATGGTTATGGCCAAAATGGAGTGTCTATATTTTTATTCTTTAGTCAACTGCAAAACTACCCTTATTGACTATCCTAGCTTTATCCTAATTGGTTATTGAAATTTCCTTTTTAGAAAATTAATATTCACTAATTGAACATGGAATTTTCACTTAAGTAGATAATTAGATTTGTTTAGTTAATTAATTTTTTTTAAGGTTTTGGCATTTTAGGAACTGGTTAAGTGCCATGCTTAATGGATCAAAAGGCCAATTTGTTAATTTACAAGGTCATAATTTGACTGGTGATGAATATATGGAAGGTTATCATTGTGTATAGGATAATACCCCAAATATGGATGCCTTAACATGATTTTGGGCATTAATGTCTAATGTGTCAATTAAATTGGGTCATCCAATGAATTATATGTAGTTTGTGTTATTTGGTATAAATCAATATAAAGTCCAATTGGAACATAGTTGTGGGTAGAATGAAGTGTCATGAAGTCTATAAATCAATCAATCTCTATCCTATGCTACATAATTAACCACCCTTTGGAGCATGAATCTTTTGACTTTATGACTTTTTCATTCTTTGAAAAGATGTTAATTTGTTTTTCTTGAAACACCTTCTCAAATAGGGTTAAAATATAGATACTCCATTTTTTTAATAACCATGTTCCAACTAGAATTTAGATTAATTTCTACCAAATAATGAAAATTAATCCTATAAATCACCAAGATGTCCTAATTTCATCTGCACATTAGACATTAGTGCCCAAAATCATGTTGAGTCATCCTTATTTAGGGTATTATCATGTACATAATGATAACCTCCCACAAATTCATCTCTAGTCAATGTGACCTAGCGAATTGACAAATTGGCCTTTTGACCCATTAAGTGGGAAACTTAACCAATTCCTAAAATGCCAAACCTTAAGTATAATTATTTAACTAAGGAAATCCAATTAATTGATTAAGTAAAAAATCCATGTTCAATTAATGAATATCAATTTTTTTTAAAGAAATTTTCAATAAAAATGAGGTCATGATGATGTCATTATCCTCAAAGTCAAGGAATTGGAAATATCTTCATAGATGCCTTAAATTCAGAAATGGTGAGCCATGCTTAATAAATGGAATCTCTATCCCAAATATTAATTGTTTATACCATCTTTAACCTAGACACAGTTAAATCTAACCTAATTTCACTTTAGTTAGGTCTAATTTAGGAACCTATAAATACAAGTGTCATTTCCATTATTTAATAAAATCTCAAGCCAAACTTATAATGCTAAATTATTGAGAGACAAGCTTCATTTTTTTATCATAGCCAAGTGAATCCAATCCAATTCAAAAATGGACAAGGAGAGGTGTCACCTACAAATCATACGAATTGACAAAGGACTCCATTTTGGATAAAATTCAAGCATGAACATTCTTATATGCCAATAAACAAGCTCCATTTGACAAGGAAGGTAAAGATAGTTTTCGTATTCATCTTCTAGTTGTATTTGAGTTTAGTTATGATATTTCTTACCTAAGTATTTAGGTAAGGTATCATTATTTTCATTTATTTATTTTATTTAGGATTTTTTATTCCATTAATAAGAGAAGACTAATGATCTCCTTCATAATCCTATGATACATAATGGCATGCTAGGTAGGACATTATATAGCATAGGATTATGAAGGAGATCATTAGTATGCTCTTGTTAGTGGAATAAAAAAATCCCATATTAAAAAATTTAATGAAAACAAAAATACCTTGAATAAGTACTTTGGTGAGAAATAACATAATAAGCTCAAATATAATTAGAAAATAAAGAAAATAGCTACTTTTACCTTCCTTTTCAAATGGAGTTTGTTCATTGGCATATAAGAATGTTCATGTTCAACTTTTGTGTGAAATAGAGTCCTTTATCAATGCATTTATTTTATGGGTAACACCTTTCCTTGTCCACTTCTAGCTTGGCTTGGCTTTTTTTGGCATGTGATAACAAAATTAAGCTTGTCTCTCAATAATTTAACATTATAAGTTTGGATTGAGAGCTTGTTGGAACAATGGCAATGACACTTGTATTTATAAGTTCCCAAACTAACCCTAACTCAAGTGTAGTTAGGTTAGATTTAACCATGGTTAAGTTAGAGAGGGGATAAATAATTAATATTTGGGATAGAAATCCCATTTATTATGCATGGTTCAACATTTATGAATTTAAGGAATTTATGAAGATATTTCCAATTCCTTAACTTTGAAGGTGATGAAATCATCATGACCTCATTTTTATTGAAATTTCCTTTCTATATAATTGATACACTAATTGAACATAGAATTTTCACTTAAAAGGTTAATTAAATTTGCTTAGTTAATTAATTCTACTTAGGGTTTTGGCATTTTAGGAATTGGTCAAATTCCCCACTTAATAGGTCAAAAGGCTAATTTGCCAATTTTCAAGGTTGCAATTTGACTATGGATGAATTCATGGGAGGTTAGAATTATTTATAGGATAATACTCTAAATAGGGATGCATGAACATGATTCTAGGCACTAATGTCTGATGTGTGGATGAAATTAGGACATCCAGTGACTTCTAAGATTAAATTACATTGTTTGGTATAAATCAATATAAAAGTTTGGTTAGAACATGATTATGGCCAAAATGGAGTGTCTACAGTTTTATTCTCAGACCAAGCTCAATAATTCTAGTAAGCTCAATTATGTTATAATAAAGGTAATCAATTACGTAGCAAAGGGTAGCTAATTATGTAGTGGTTCATCTAGATGCTAAGTTGGTTGATCAAAAACTAAGGAAAATGCATTCTCACATTGCCATCTTAGTCAAGAAAGAATTGGAGAAACTCTTAGATGCAATATGTATTATACCTATTTATTATTAAAAGTGGATCTCCAATATTGTACTAGTCAGGGAAAATCTAGAAGGTATCAAATTGTACACTAATTTTTGAGACATTAACAAGGCATGCCCAAAGGATGACTTTATTTTGTTGAATATTGACAGGATTATTGAATCCATAGCTAGTTATGAAATGATTTCCCTCATGGATGGATTTTTAGGATATAACTAGATTAAGATTACACCTAAAGACAAACATAATATAACATTCACCATACCTGAGGAAATGTTTCATTATCAGTTCATGTCATTTGGACTCAATAATGTAGGGTAAACATACCAAAGGGCCATAACTATTATATTCCATGATATGATGCATGATATCTTTGAATATTATGTTGATGACATACTAGGTAAATCTAAGACCCGTGAAGACCATCCATTCATAGTATAGAAAATATTTGAAAGGATTTGTGAGTACAAGGTTCAACTTAATCACAAAAAGTGTGTCTTTGGTGTTACTTCAAGAAAACTATTAGGATTTATTATTTTATACACCTAAAATCACTTGCCTCATTACCATTGATAATAATCTTATTAATCGACACTAATATTGATAATCTCATCTATTCTAATTCATCTTGATAATTAATCCCCCATTCCTAGACATTTATTCAATATCCCCCTTCAATAATTATCCATTTCAATATCCTTAGTCTAATCCCATCCCTTCATTAATTATATCTTAAAATCCCTATTATTCTAATCTAATCCTAGTTATCTATTATATGGGAATTTAAAATTATCATAACCCCACCTACCCACCTACTAGCCTACACCCTAGCCTTCCCTACATCTCTATGTCCATAATCCTCACCTAATACCTATCTAAACCCTACCTAACCATCCATTATCCCTAAGCCAATGGAGAAGCCTCTAGAATTGGAGAAGCTCCTCCAAGTCTTTAAAAGTTTCTAAACTAGAGACTTCTAATAATTTAAAATTATTCTAAATTCCCTCCATTTGTAAATTTAAACAAGATCTCCCTCTAACCTTAAACCAACATGAAAGCTCATATAAAATCCATATCAATTTGAATATCCATATCAATTTCATGCCCATTTAGAAGTCAACTAGAATCTTCATGCCAAATCTATGTCCAATCATCCTTGAATCAACCATCAAGAAACATGCCATCACTATGTCTAATATGAGTCTAACATGCAATCACAAATCTTGGAATGAAGTTTTAAGGAAGTAAGAATGAATGTTAGAATGTTCCTATTATTCTAATTTGTCTCTTTTATCAATTCTTATTAGTGTCATTGAGTTTTTGGGTTTTATTACTAAAATTAAAAATATAGATTAAATCCAAAATTTTGGTGTACATAATGGCGACCATGGTGGGACCAAACAGGTAATGATGCAGGAGCATCTATAATAACTTCATGGAGGACTAGTTGAGGTCATCAAACATGAAAATTCAAATGATGTTCTAGCGTGAAGTTGAATTCAACTTCAAATTCTTGTTTTTCCCTCCAAAGTGTGTTTAGATTTCAAACCTTTACCTTGAGAGTAAATGTAATTGTCAAAAGTGAAAAGTGAAAAGGTAAAATTAGGTAAGAGGGAATCCCCATGTTGGAAGCCAATCTTGGCTTAAAGAGAAAATGAGGGGAGTGGTTGAAATATTTCAACCGTAAGATATTAGTTGACATAAATCTTCTCCAAATTAGTATATTGGTTGGATTGTAAATATTTCTTGTTGGTCTTAGTGCCCAAGTTGGGCGTAGGAGAGAAGAGACTCTTCCAAAAAGAGTAATATATGTATTATGTTGGATTTCATAAAAAAAGAATGAATGTATAGAAGAGGAAAGATAGAGAGGAAAGGACCTCTCATTCAAGGGAAGAGATGTAAGAAGAGGAGAGGATCTCAAAGGATGTAAAATGAAGGAGAAAGAAAAGTTGCAGGTGGAGTCCAAGAATAGGGATGGATGTGTCTATGAAGGTTTCATAAGCCTTTGATCAATGAACATTATTTGTAAGTATTTATATTTGAAGAGGAAAGAATAGAGTTTTGATTTCCATGATAATGTTATGGTTTCCTTTTTAGAATTTCAGTTTCAATAGTGACAAGCCTGTGTATGTGTATGATGGTTCTCTATAGAACATTGACAAAGATTGGTTATCTTGTTGCATGAGGAACCCTTGGATGTATGTTGGGAAAAAATTGAAACTAGTATTATGTGACCAAGAGATATTAAAGAACATTGAATATTGTAAGAATCCTAAACACGGTATGTGGCAGGGCTTTCAAATACATGCACAGTCCACTATTCAAGGATCACTCAATGTCAAATTAAAATGAATGCATGGGAGATGTAGGAGTCTGAGAATAGTTTTTTGTAGCATCATTTTTATAGACAAATTGATTGTGTTAAACTCTATGTTTATTATATTAATGTTTGAGAATAAAAAATTCCCTACCCATGATTGGTCTTTGGTGACAAAATTAAAGTAAACACTGTATTTATACGTGATTCAATAGGAGTCTCAGATTTGATTTTACTACATTTTGGTGGTTCTCTTTCTCATGGAGTTGTGGATGGTCAATTGAAGATGTTGAAGGCTACTTGGAGTTCTTTATGTAGCTATATTTAGCCAAGCCTTTGTGAAGGTGATGATATTAGGATTTCTATCAAGTCAAAGTTGATCTGGTTTAAAAAGGGGCTATTTTGCCAAAAGTCAAGGACACGGCTGGGAAAAAGATAATATTACACTCAGTTATTGCATTGAAAATATACAGTAGAATCTTATTTCCTGAAGAAGGGATTCAAACTAGTTTTAGAAAGCTTACGGATGGATATTAGAATAGATTCTAGTATGTCAGAACAAGAGTTCACCTTTGAAAGTTATGTGAAAGCTGAGGCGTCTAGTTCCTATGATGTATGACTACATATTCGAATATGATGACTATTTTAATCCCATAATCTTGAATATAGTTTAATGGATCATCATGTTTATGATGACTTACCTTGCATGCAAATTAGGCCTAGAGACATCTATTCTTCAAAGCCCTTAGGCCAAGGATGCATAGGCTCATCGATGGAGGCATAACAGCTTAGAATGGGCAAATGACATTTAGATGCAATTTTTTTTACATAGTAGCTGTAGACATTGCTACACAAATAGAGGTCTATCAATGTTATTGGTAAAAGGACATTACACCATATGCATCAACTACGTATGTAGAGCTGAGCTTGAGTATATATATGTCGATGTCTATTTTCAAAAGCTAGGGATGCATAATGTAACTGTGCAATGAGAAAACCTGAGCCAAGCTGAGCTAGGTAGCATGTGTTGACAGCATGTATGTATAATAAAATTTGAGCCTGGAAATTAAAGCATCTATTATGTAAGGATTTAAACTAAGGATGTCAGGTACCACAAAGTTTTGAATATTCTAATCCCTATTTGCAGTCCAAGATAGTGCATCAATTTATGGTATCATAACCAAAGAGATCATTGGGATGGTTGCATTTGCTAATGATGTTACAGTTGTTACAAGATTTGGCAAAAGAATCCATAAGACAAAGCACTAGAAGACCCTGTTGAGGAAAGGTATGAGTAACCTTTGATATTTGATTTGAGTTTATTGTGTTTGAGAAGTAAACAGGTGAAAAGGAAGGCTTAAAACCATTGAATCTTGACAAGAGAGAAGAGAAGCTTGGAAAGCTCAAAAGTAAGGGAGTAAGTGAATGCTCAAGAGGAAGATCCAAAGCAAGGTAAGCTTGGATTTGAGAAATTATTGATATTTGGTTATAGTAGTGTCATATTGCAGACCATTGACTCAGTGTGAAGCTCAATAAAACCATTAAGTAGGATCAAAAGACTAGGATGCAAAAGGCCTAGGTGAGATCAAGGAGATTGTCAAAAGACCAATCAAGGAGAAAGGCTTGGGTGAGACAAGTGGGCCTAAAGGGATCAAGAGACTAAGGTGGAAAATACTTGGGTGAAGATCTCAAAAATGGAAGTACTGTTGAAGGCACTACAGAGCAGCAAGATACATGAGGGTACTAAGAAGGAAGCAAGCATCAAGAAGAAGAAAGGTATGACCAGTATTGAAATTGATAAAGAGATTGATAGTTTGAAAAGAGATTTAGCTAAGTTTGCAAATAGATATGAGTCTTGGATGCAGATGGACAAGCAAGCATGGGTATGGCCAATGAGGAAGAGGTTGAAGTGGCCAATTGATCTCCTAATGAGGAGGAGAAGAAGGCAAAATGAGATTGCCAAGAAGAGAGAAGCCCATAGAGGCAAGAGGATGAGTAGGTTTCCAAGTGAGCAACAAGAGAAAGAGGTGGAGAAGAAGGTTCTCATTGAGGAGAACAAGAGAAGAGAAGAAAGAAAAGATGAAGTGCTAGGAAGAGCACTTGAGAAGATGAGAGTGTTGATGAAGAGAGCACTCATAGGGACCTTGTGGTCTCTTGTTTTTATATCTAATTTTGTCTTTGAATGGGTAATTGTAGGTATGAATAGCCTTGTGAAGGTCAAAAGAAATGCCTTGAAGAATGAAGGGATTGGTACAAGAGAAGACACCAAGTACACAAGTGAATGTGTAGGAGAAAAGAAAAAGTTTGCTATTGTTGATAAAGAAGAAGAGATGCATTGGTTAATGCATGAGGGAGGTGTTAAGGAACCCATACAAGCAAGAGAAGAAGAGATGGAAGATGAAGATGACTTCCATGATGCCATTGAGATCCAAGAAGAGGCAAGAGAATAATCAAGCATAAAGGAAGAAGAAAGTATAACTAATCAATAAGCTATGTAAGTCAAAGCACTAATGGAGCAGGCCATTAAGGAGGTAAAGGCGAATTCAAAAATTGATTTTTCTTATAAGCATGAAATTGTTGATATACATGTTAGAGAAGTAAAGATAAAGGTGAAGTTTCCAATTAACCATGGATATGTGATGCCTAAATGGTGGAAGAAGTAAACTCCCAAGCAACAGGAAGTGTTGGTATAACAGCATGGATGCAGGATGCCTACATGGTTTGAGAAGACAAATGATAAGAAGGAGAAACAAGTATGGGTGCCTAAGAAGGCAAAGAGAGAAGATGTGAGTGTTGAGGCAACAACACCAAGAAGTCAATGGAAGAGGATTGAAGGTGATTCTAGTAACCAAGAGAATAAAGGTGAGACGGTGAGTATGGAAGAGGCATTCCATGAAGACAGGACGCTTGAGAGGTATACCAAAGAGGTAAAAGGTAAAAAAATTGTTTATGATGATGTTTTTGAATCCTTTAATGATCTTTTCATGAGAAATGAAAAATGGAAAGTGGCTATGTGGACTAATATGCAGCAAGGAGAGAATTCCAAATGGTTGGTTAATGAGGAAAGGGGAGAGTATGTATCAAATCAATGCCTCATTAAATGCAAGAAATAAACAAGATGGCTTTAAGCAGAGATTGAAAAGAGTAGGGAGACACAAGGTAAGGTTACTGCAATTCTATTTGTTAAGTATATTGAATAAGTTGGTTTGCATGAAGACAGCTCAAGAAAGGATGAGATGAAGAGTAAGGCTAGTAAAGGACAAGCAATCTTTCAAGTTGATAAGCCCAAGTTTCATGAAGTGAATGGGGAGATAGATGAAAGCTCACTAAAGGAAGAAATGAGAATGTTGGAAGAGCTCTTTAGTTCTTCAAGAGAGCTACATATAGGCACAAACCATGATGAGAACACCATTGGTGAGAGTGAATCAAGAAAAGAGCACACTAAAGAAGCAAGGACAATTTTGATCAAGGAACAAGAATGTGAAGACAGCCAAGAGGCTTCATGGCCTAAAGATTTTGATTCTAAGGTGGCTTTGAATTTTTGTATGCAGGTATGAAGGTTGTTAAAGTGAATGATAGACATGAGTCATTGGAGAAGCTCATGAAACAAGAAGAAGAACAAGAAGATCTTGAAGACATGTATGAAGATGAAGAAGCATGGAAGTGGGAGATGGCAGCTGAGAAATAAATGAGAAGAAGGACATATCTAAAGAGGAAGAAAAGTAAAATGAAAGATAAAGACTATTCCAAACAAAGACAAGCATTGGTATTGGTAACAAGACCTTGGGATCTAGGAATATAGTGAAGACTAATGCATGGAGGAAGTATTTCATTTCAACTAAGGTTCAAATCTTTTCTATAGGGAGAGTATGATGCAGGAGCATCTACAATAGCTTCATGGAGGACTAGTTGAGGTCATCAAATATGCAAATTCAAATGATGTTATAGCATGAAGTTGAATTCAACTTCAAATTCTTGTTTTTCCCTCCAAAGTGTGTTTAGATTTCAAACCTTTACCTTGAGAGTAAATGTAATTGTCAAAATTGAAAAGTGAAAAGGTAAAATTAGGTAAGAGAGAATCCCCATGTTAGAAGCCAATCTTGGCTTAAAGAGCAAATGAGGGGAGTGGTTGAAATATTTCAACCATAAGATATTAGTTGAGATAAATCTTCTCCTAATTAGTATATTGGTTGGATTGTAAATCTTTCTTGTTGGTCTTAGTGCCCAAGTTGGGCGTAGGAGAGAAGAGACTCTTTCAAAAAGAGTAATATATGTATTATGTTGGATTTCATAAAAAAAGGAGGAATGTAGAGAAGAGGAAAGATAGAGAGGAAAGGACCTCTCATTCAAGGGAAGAGATGTAAGAAGAGGAGAGGATCTCAAAGGATGTAAAATGAAGGAGAAAAAGAAGTTGCAAGTGGAGTCCAAGAATAGGCATGGATGTGTCTATGAAGGTTTCATAAGCCTTTGATCAATGAACATTATTTGTAAGTATTTCTATTTGAAGAAGAAAGAACAAAGTTTTGATTTCCATGATAATGTTATGGTTTCCTTTTTAGAATTCTGGTTTTAATAGTGACAGGCATGTGTATGTGTATGATGGTTCTCTATAGAACATTGACAAAGATTGGTTATCTTGTTGCATGAGGAACCCTTGGATGTATGTTGGGAACAAATTGAAACTAGTATTATGTGACCAAGAGATCTTAAAGAACTTTGAATATTGTAATAATCCTAAACACGGTATGTGGCAGGGCTTTCAAATACATGCACAGTCCACTGTGCAAGGATCGCTCAATGTCAAATTAAAATGAATGCATGGGAGATGTAGGAGTCTGAGAATAGTTTTTTGTAACATCATTTGTATAGATGGATTGATTGTGTTAAACTTTGTGTTTATTCTATTAATGTTCAAGAACAGTAAATTCCCTACCCATGGTTGGTCTTTGGTGAAAAAATTAAAGTAAACACTATATTTATACGTGATTCAATAGGAGTCTCAGATTTGATTTTACTATGTTTTGGTGGTTCTCTTTCTCATGGAGTTGTGGATGGTCAATTGAAGATGTTGAAGGCTACTTGGAGTTCTTTATGTAGCCAGATTTAGCCAAGCCTTTGTAAAGGCAATGATATTGGGATTTCTATCAAGTCAAAGTTGATCTGGTTTAAAAAGGGGCTATTTTGCCAAAAGTCAAGGATACAACTGGGAAAAAGATAATATTACACTCAGTTATTGCATTGAAAATATATAGTAGTGTCTTATTTCCTAAAGAAGGGATTCAAACTAGTTTTGGAAAGCTTGGGGATGGATATTAGAACAGAGTCCAGTATGTCAAAATAAGAGTTTGCCTTTGAAAGTTATATGAAAGTTGAGGCATCTAGTTCCTATGATGTATGACTGCATATTCGAATATGATGAATATTTTAATCCCATAATCCTAAATATAGTTTAATGGATCACCATGTTTATGATGACTTACCTTGCATTCAGATTAGGCCTAGAGATATCTATTCTTAAAAGCCCTTAGGCCAAGGATGCACAAGCTCATCGAAGGGGGCATAACAGCTTAGAATGGGCAAATGACATTTGGATGCAGTTTTTTTTACATAGCAACTATAGACATTGCTACATGAATAGAGGTCTATCAATGTTATTAGTAAAATAACATTGCACCATATGCATCAACTACGTATGCAGAGCCGAGCCTGAGTATATATATGTCGATGTCTATTTTCAAAAGCTAGGGATGCATAATGTAACTTTGCAATGAGAAAACCTGAGCCAAGCCAAGCTAGGTAGCATGTGTTGATAGCATGTATGTATAATAAAATCTGAGCCTAGAAATTAAAGCATCTATTATTTAAGGATTTAAACTAAGGATGCCAGGTACCACAAAGTTTTGAATATTCTAATCCCTATTTGCAATCCAAGATAGTGCATCAGGTAAATACTTTGTTATCAATATAATTTTTAACCTGCTATTGTTTTATTTGAGGTATTTAATTTTCTATTAGCATCAGGATTGCACATTGATATTTTAAGTATTTTGGCTTCACTCCCCAAAGTCCTAGTAAGTTATCCCTTTGTTATCATTTTAGTGCATTGCTTGGAATTATATGTATTAGAAGTGCATTTTGTTTTATATCCATGGATGCTTTAGATTTGGCATTATATTCTTTACATTTTCACTATCTTTTTGAAGTATAGTAGTCAAATTCATTTTTATCGATAGTTGATGACTTAGGTATATAGATTTTAATTATATATATATATATATACATAGTGTATACAGTTTAGTTTCCAAAAGATTTGAAATGTTGGTAAAATGATATTATAAAGACTCTAGCATCAAGGAGTTGAAATTTCTTATGATATAACTCACAACTCTATATTCTTGTGTCATGTATGAACTTTATGACTACTTGTGTAACAGTTTTTTTGGCCAATTGTTGATTGGATGTTTTTTGTTTCTAATATAGTTTTTGGATTCTATAGAAAATACTTATATTATATAAATGTTTTAACTTACACAAGTGATCCAAAAATTCATAAATAGAAACGGTTATTGATATTGGTTTTATCCCATGTAGAAGGTCTTGTCCATGTCCATACCTAGTCAAGGTATCCATATACAGGACTAGTGAA